>CM061918.1:134444739-134461437 GCA_031002005.1 Vandiemenella viatica
GTAAGCGTTGTCACGCCGTGTCATACCCTGTTACACCAAGTCACGTCATGTCACGCCGTGCCACCCCGCATCAAGCAATGTCCCGCCCAATCATAACACGTCACGCCCATGTCACACATCACGCCATGTGATGCCCAGTCACGCACTGTCACGTCGAATGCCCCACGTCACACCATGTCATACAGTGTAATGCTTTGTCTCGCCGTGTCATACCCTGTTACACCATGTCACGTCGTGTCACGACATGCCACACCGCATCACGCAATGTCCCGCCCAATCATAACATGTCACGCCCATTCACACATCATGCCATGTGATGCCCAGTCACGCAGTGTCACACCATGTCATACAGTGTAATGCGTTGTCACGCCGTGTCATACCCTGTTACACCAAGTCACGTCATGTCACGCCATGCCACCCCGCATCAAGCAATGTCCCGCCCAATCATAACACGTCACGCCCTGTCACACATCACGCCATGTGATGCCCAGTCACGCACTGTCACGTCACACCATGTTATACAGTGTAATGCGTTGTCACGCCGTGTCATACCCTGTTACACCAAGTCACGTCATGTCACGCCATGCCACCCCGCATCAAGCAATGTCCCGCTCAATTATAACATGTCACGCCCTGTCACACATCACGCCATGTGATGCCCAGTCACGCACTGTCACGTCACACCATGTTATACAGTGTAATGCGTTGTCACGCCGTGTCATACCCTGTAGCACCATGTCACGTGCTGTCGCACCACGTCACGTCGTGTCACACCACATCACGCACTGTCCACCGTATGACACCAAGTGGCGATCGTGTATTCTGGATGCCAATGTCAAACTGTACCTCCTGTTTTTTTCCCCTCGATAAGGCTGCTTAAGGACCACAAGACACTGGCCCTCTGTTTACACAGGCGACCAGTGTGAATCATGAGAGACGCGGTGAATCTGTGTCCTTCCTGAATTGGAACTGGATTTATTAGATTCACGCCATTTAAGCTACATCTCCAATCTGTCTGTGAGACGTATAGCTTTGAGTTCTGTATGATAAAGTAATAAGTATATTTTTATTTGTGAAATGTGTCGTCAATAAGGCGAAGTTTGGAGACCGCCCAATCATTCACCTTGATCATTACGTAAAACCCGCAATCAGGGCGGCCCGTACGTGGGAACCAGGGCACGTACCTTGTCCCGTTTTACCTCCCAGATCCAGTGCGGGGCATGTATTATTATTACTACCTTTCTTCTTGCTTTGTGGCTCGACTTAGTAGCGGGAAAAGATTGGGGGAAGGAATTCGGCGATTACCTTTTGAAGGAAACATTCCGCAGTATGCCTGGAGCGATGTGGGGAAACTATAGATAACCGAAACGTTCATCGACTGATGGGGATTCGAACTCGCGTCCTCTATAATGCGAGGGCACTACACTCGGCATTTCTATCAATTTTTCTGGACTACTTCAAAGGGTGATAGTAAAAACTTGCATATGTATTCACGTCAATAGATTTCGAATTAAGTAGGTGCGCAGGATTCCGCGGACGTTGTCGATGTTATCTTTGTCGTCCGGGTTGAACCGCGTCAATTTATCGAAACCTAACGTTTCGGGCATCATTTTGTGGCATCTTCAGAGGACTGTCACGTCTGGAACTGCTGCCGCCTGCATACAGCTCCCGAAGAGCGCGCTAACCGTTCGGAGTGACGTCACTCAAGCTACCGCAGCCAGCGTGGCCGGTGCGAGGGGGGCCTGCGTCTCGCCGCGTTTTCTTAATCAAGCATGACCATATTCTAGTGTACTGGTACAGGAAAGCAGATGGTGGCCCAGGCGTGTCAGAGAAGTGTAGGAAACAAAAAAAAGACCAGATGATATGAACGCGGACGATGGGCTACAACTTGACCGAATATGGTCCTCTGAAGATGGCAACAAAATTATGGCCGAAACGTTAGGTATCGATAAATTGACGCGGTTCGACCTGGACAACCACGATAACACAGATTTCGAGTTGTTTGACAGGTACATTCTTCTCCCCTGGTTTATATGTATGCTCAGACCACACTGAATATAAATGTGGTCTGAACATGCATCCTTGGGGGAAGTACGGTACGCAGGATGAGAGGCGTGACGCCGCTCTGGCGATGAGCCATATCCGAGACGGCGAGAACAGAATGAGGTTCCGACGGTAAAGAGCCTATCGCAAGGCAATCATAGCTTCCCGGACACACGGTAAATAGAGTCTGCCGCCACCGTGAAAACAGAATGGCGCCGAGATAGGGTGGCCAGCATCCTGCGGGAGCCATCAGGTTATGAATTTTAGTCGTAGGAACTCAGTACAGAGCTTGGTTAACTGGATTTGTACATTGTTTCCATCCGAATGAATATTAATTTCATGGAAGAATTTATTTATTTATTTATCAAACTTGTTTCATGGATCCCTTCTCAGGAAGGACCTCTGGGATGTGAAACATGTCATGGTTAATACACATACATACAATATCAGTCATAATCATAGTAAAAACAATTATACGTTCCAAAGACAAATACAGAGAATAACAACAATCATTAATTTTTACAACTGAATTTTGCAAAAGTCATATTGAATACAATTAACTAATTGTTCAAATTCTTGAATGGAGTAGGAGTTGCCAATAAGATAATCTCTCAGTTTTTCTGTAAATATATCTTTATTATCTGCAAACTGTTTTGTACTGTTGGGAAGTTTATTAAAAAGATGTATACCAGAATAATTAACTCCTCTTTGTACTAGTGACAGAGATGTTTGTGTTTTGTGCAAGTTATTTCTGTTTCTTGTACTGAAATTGTGAACCTGTGAATTAGAAGTAAACAGGTTAAAATGATCTATGACAAAGCACATGACAAAATATATATACTGAGACGTCATGGTAAGAATATTGAGTTTTCATAAAAAGTTGTCTGCAAGAAGTTCTTGGTTTTACCCTAAACAACATCCTAATAGCTCTCTTTAAATGATATGAACATGATCACAGGCAGTATAATGTGTGAAATATTAATTGTATGCTGGTGTTGTATATGGAACGGTGTTTTGAGGACAATTTTCAACTATTTGGAGTGTTTTATGGTGGCCATTTTATCTTTAAATGCTTGTAAAAAAGCTTTAATTTCCATTTTAAATTGTTTCCTAATGATTGTAAGTGATTCTGTACTAGTTCTAATTGTTTTCGTATGATTTTAACTGTCAGTGGGATTGTTGACGCTCTAGTAATGTCTGTCGGCACTCATTGTTGTGTTCTCGATGTTTCCATCGCGCTTATTTAAGCCCCCGGCAAGGACGAGCAGCAAGAGTCGTTGTCAGAAGTTTTGGCAATTATTTGCGAGTGTTCTGGCGGGAATATTCGCTGAAGTTTAATAGCTGGAATATTTTCGTATTGTACTTTAGTATCTCTGGACGAAGTTTGATGCTTATCCGCGTATTTAGTTTTGTGAAGGTTTAGACGGGATAAAAAGAGATATGAAAAGTGTGCTAGAAGTCTTGTTAATTAATTGATCTGTTTAGTCAATACAGAAATTGTGTTAATTATTATCCTTTGGTGACCGAACTGCAAAACTATGTTAAATGAGGAACTATTTGAGTTTCAATCAGCAACCAGCCAGCGACAACCTTAAGAATGCCCTATCGAAAAGTACTTAGCTTCGGCGATACCTGGAGATGTCTGCTATTTTAACCCATAATACATACATTTAATAAAACTGTAACTGTAAAACTTTGTAGAGCATTGCAT
The DNA here is from genome assembly GCA_031002005.1 of Vandiemenella viatica. Taxonomy (NCBI): domain Eukaryota; kingdom Metazoa; phylum Arthropoda; class Insecta; order Orthoptera; family Morabidae; genus Vandiemenella; species Vandiemenella viatica. The sequence continues at coordinate 134,448,494 of CM061918.1, forward strand.
ACCATTTCCCACAAACCACACAGTACAATGAAAACGAGAGGAAATGGTATGCAATGACGTATTCTAACAAATACACGCACCGAATCGCAAACATTTTCAAAAAACAAGGAATCAACAGCTGAGAACTGACAACTCACTGCAAAGACAAATTAGACCCCATTCAGACACAAACAAATACCACAATTCAGGCATTTACCAACTCACCTGTCAAAAATGTGAAGCAATATACATAGGGCAAACACGAAGACAATTCCAAATCAGATACAAAGAACACATGAGAGCATTAAAATACAGTAACCATTCCACATTTGCCGAACACCTCATAGAAAACGACCATTCACCAACAAACATAAACACAGATATGCAAATTCTCACTATCAACAACCACAGGCACAACACATTCACTATACAGGAAAACTTATATATTCAAAAAGCAAAAAATGAAGGCAAACAGGTACTAAACGACCAAGTAAACCTCACAAATAAAACTTTACTCAATTTAATATACACAAACTCGACAGACAAAACAAAATAAACACAAACTGTATAATAAAACCCCACACATATACACATCACACATCACATGTAAAACATTCTAACAAGACCATCAAACATACACGCACTTTTCAAAAATTGCGGTATCGGCACGAGACATGACATATACAAACAAGATGGCCACAGCAGACAACCGAAGGACGCGAAAGCGCACCAGACAACACAAACAAACCAGTTGGCCCCAACAGACGACAGAACTATGAAAACACACAATAGTGTAAATACGATACAGGCGAACCATGCTTTGTATAAAGAAATGGAGATGCGCAGCTGCATACCGTATTAAAAGAATGTAAATGTAAGTAACTATTTGCTATAAAATATCTCATGCTCATAATCACGTAATAATAGGATAAAAATGTATATAAAAACTGTAACACAGATTAGTCGCTGATGATGCGTCGATGAGAGGTGAAACGCGTACGACGCAATAATAAATAAATTAAACAGTTTGCATTGGCGTTATCTATGAACTGGTAATTTCATAAATATCTTTCCATGCCTCATCGCCAGTATATGCCCTGTACACTCCCATGACCCTCCTCATCCTCCTCCTGTCTTCCGATGAATCCCATTCCAGCTCTTTTATCATATCTGCTACTGATTTACTTCTGCGGTAATTTCCGTAAACAAATCTAGCAGCCCTTCTTTGCACCCTCTCCAACTCCTGTATTTGATACTCAAAATGTGGGTCCCATACTACACTACCATATTCAAGCAATGGTCTGACCAAAGTTTTGCAACCCAATTCCTTTACTTCTCTCGTGCATCCCCTCATCACTCTCTCCAACAAGTGTAGAATTTTGAAACCGTTTCCTACCACCTGTCCAATGTGTCCTGCCCAGTTAAGCCTGCTATCAAATGTAATGCCAAGATATTTACATTTCAAGTCTTCAATAAGCAATTCTTTCCCCACCTTATAATCATAATCAACCTTTTGTTTTTTATTTGTCTATCTAATCAGCTGACTCTTCTTTGCATTTATCTTCATTCCATGTTTACCAACCCAACTAGATATCCTGTCCAGATGATCCTGCAGTTGTTTACAATCCTTTATCGTTTTTTTCCTTTTACATAGTTATAGTGGTTATCTGTTCCCTTCTACGAACTATTCTTAATTCTTATGTCAAAGACCATCCAAGCGTCAAACACTCAAATATGTCAGAGATATTACAGCAGCGAGGTGAATATGATCTCTGATTCGCGGGACTTCCTTTTTGTCCGGTATCTGAGATGCCGAGCTCGTTGTGGTCGATATATTAGCGCTATCGATTGGCGATAAATATGGCCGACGCAGTCGGACGGAGCGGAGGATGGAGTCGGCCGCGCGTCGTAAAAATCCGTAATTATTTTTTCGCCCTTAACGACTCTACTATATTTTCCCCTTTATCGCCCGGCGGTCGTTGTGCCGTTATAATAAGCGGCGGCGCTAAAAATACGGAAAGGGGAAGAAAGAAGACGCGGTTCTCTCCAGCAACAGGAGACCCCAGGTAAAGTAACAATCACTAGAGTGTGTTCACAACATGCAACATTCTAACCTGCGCTAAATAATGTCCGTATTTATAATATTTCATCTTATCTACATTTATATAAATAGTAGAACTGCAAAAATTCTAAAAGAATTAGGACGTGATAAAACACAACAGAAATAGTTAAATTTAATGAATGGTAGGTCAGCATGGAATGAAGATAAATGGCAAGAAAAGTCAGCTTATAAGGTACACTGCTAAAAAAACTAAAGGTCAATTATAATTATATGGGGGGGAGGGGGGTCAGAATTTCTTGTTGAAGGCTTAATGTGTAAATATCTTGACATAACATTTGACGATAAAGTCAACTGGACAGAGCACATTGGGCAGGTGGTAGGAAAAGGTTACAAAATTCTTGATTTAATGGAGAGCGTGATTAGAGGATGTATCAGAGACGTGAGGAAATTGAGTTACAAAACTTTGGCCAGACCATTGCTTGAATATGGTGGTGTAGTTTTGGATCCACATTTTGGTTATCAAATACAGGAGTTGGAAGGTGTGCAAAGAAGAGCAGCTAGATTTGTTTGTGGAAATTATCGCAGGACCCAGTCAGTAACTGATACGATAAAGGAGCTGGATTGGGAGTCATTGGAGGAAAGGAGGAGGATGAAGAGAGTGCTGGTAATGTACAGGGCATATGTTGGTGATGGGGCTTGGAGGGATATTGGTCAAAGAATTTGGAATAGTGCATGGAAGGAGAAAGGCGACCATGACCACAAGCTGGCACTCGATTTCATGCATAATGGAGGGGGAAAATTTTCTTTTGTGGGTAACGGTGACAGGGATTGGAACAAATTAACAAGTGATGAATAATTTACCAAAAACGCTGAAAGAATTTAAAATTAAAATTCGTACACAGATACAGAAGAAATTTATATTGCACAAAATTCTACAACTCTTAAACTACTTTTCCACATAACTGCCGAAATTTTGCAGGCATTTGTCATAGCGTGGCACCAGGATTTGTATACCTTCTTCATAGAAATCTGCCGCCTGTGTCTTCAACCAGTTGGAAACAGTTTCTTTCAGCTCGTCGTCATTGGTGAAGTGATGACCGCCAAGGAAAGACTTGAGATGTAAGAACAGATGAAAGTCTTGCCAGTTCTTCTGTAACCAAAGGTGGACGCCCACTTCGTTCTTCATCGTGCATATCACTACGCCCGCCATTGAACTGTTGGACCCATCTTCTCACCATCGAATCACTCATCGCATTTGGTCCGTAAACATCGCAAATTTGCCGATAAATTTCACTTGGTTTCATTTTCCTCGCATTCAGAAACCGAATCACAGACCTGATTTCACAGGGGGCGGGATTTTCAATCAACGCCGACATTTCAAACAAGCACAACAAAGCGTACGTAACTGACAGCTATCTCCAAACGGCGCACGTTCTTCCCCTTGATACACATCGTTTACAGCGCATGTGCGGAACTGCAATCGCAGCGCTGCAGCGGAGATAAATTGAAACGGAACTTACTTTCTGGACGCGCCTCGTATATAAGATAATTAATAAAGTAAAATTTAAAGGGGTAATTAGATGACTAAAGATTTGCCACTGAAGAGTGTTTTTTCATCATAATTAAATTAGCAATAATTAATAAGAAGGAATGTTAGACATTTAATGAAGTTGCAGCGAAATACAATGTGACTATAAACATTGAAAACACAAATCGCTGTGGCTGAAATATGGAAATTGAAACTACAGTTCTTCAGACCTTTCAACATGATGCTTGTTCCATTCTTATTTTTTTTGCATCCAATGATAAGGTGGTTATTGCCAACTTATAATCATAAATTCAACTGCGGGGAAGTTTCCATGAGTATTGCTACCTACTTACAGGAAAACTTGTGATCATCCACAAGTAACAATCTTTTATCCAAGTATTATTACAACTCAGTTGGGTTAGGTTGAGTCAGGTGTCATATTGTAGTAGAGCTGTAGCACACCGTATGTATTAGTCACTGGGTAAGGGGTACATCGCCTGACTCGAAGTAACGAAACGCTACTCACAAATTCATTTCGCTACTCGCATTTGTCGTATGGATGTCACTTTGATTCGATAAACGAACAAGTACGGCGTATCATACGCCAACTGTAACGGTTCGTCCAGCGACTAAATGGATCTAAACAAGAGAATGAACATTAGAACATACCGCGTGGCATATTCCTGGGAATTTTGATTTGAATTCGTTTCGTTACAAAGGAAAATGGGTAAGTACAAACATGTTGCGCGTACATTATTTCAATATAATTAATATTTTTTACTGTTAGGTGTTGAAATTTTTATGAGATAAGTAGTTTTGAGTTATTTTGTAGCTTTTCTTTTGTTTAACATCAAAATTTACAACATAATTTGTAAATAGTAAATTTGCTTAGGTAATTTGAGATGGTTCTGGTGATTGATTTTTTTATTGACCATACCTCAGTCAGATTTTATTCATTTCAAAGATTTGTGAAATGCGTTTATTCTAAAAAGCGATATTCTGACTTCTATTTTGTTTTACAGAACAAATTGTATCTAAAATTACTTTAATAAATGAACAATTTACTTAAACTTTGCTGAGTACGAACGAAGTCATGCCGTAACCCGTAAGCGACGCGATGCGATGCGTTGTTTCGTTCTAGTGCTCGATTGTGTCGAAAGTAACGAATAACGATTCGATAGTAACTAGTACTGGTCGGTTTACTAACGAACACATACGGGTACACAATTTCCCGTTACTTTTACAGATCTAAATTGTAGGCCCGAGCGTTTGAGCGAAATTGAACGCACCCTGTAAACTGCTGCTGTCGGTTGTCTTCTGTAACCACCTGTTGCTAAGCTCACGACATGGCTCCCAAACAACAGGTAGTCCTACAAACTAACAGCCTGACCACCAAAACTAAATCATAGAACCTGCATTTCATCACATATATTATTTCTAAAACGCCTTTTTAATTATTGTTATTATTATTTACTAGCAAGTACGTGGTGCTCTTTGCAGATGATACTAGCATATCGTTGAAATACCCATCAGCACAAAACATCGAAAACACAACAAATGATGCTATAAAGAAAATTAAAAGGTGGTTTAATGCCAACAAACTAATACTTAATGTAGAAAAGACACAGTTACTTCCGTTTGTTACAAAAAATAAAACAAAGGACAGCTATAATGTGATATCAGAAGGAAAAGCAATCAGTGAAAGCAGTTTCACAAAATTCCTGGATGTATATATAGATAACAAATTGAACTGGAAACAACTTCTTAAAAAACTGAATTCTGGAACATTTTCACTGAGGGTAATATCTAGAATAGCTAATATAGAAACCAGAAAGTTAGTATATTTTGCATATTTTCATTCCCTGCTCACGTATGGGATCTCATTCTGGGGAAACTCGTCACAAGCACAGAGGGTATTTAAATTGCAAAAACGTGCTATAAGAACTGTTTGTGGAGCAAGCCCACAGACGTCGTGCAGAAATCTATTTAAAAACCTGGGTGTACTAACAATGCCAGCACAATATGAATACTCTGAACTATCATCTGTAGTGGAAAATCCTGAACACTTCAATCTTAATGCTGACATACACAGCCATAATACTAGGAATAAATATAATATTCACAAGGATTACAAATCATTGTCAATTGTACAGGAATGGTTAACATTTACTGGAGCTTCCTTATTTAATGTCTAACCAACAGAAATAAAATGTTATCTACAAAAACCCAACTACTTTAAGTCCAAACTGAAAGAGTTTCTGCTTCAGAACCCATTTTACTCTGTGAAAGAATTTTCTTCTTGGAATTTGGTAACTAAGACTGACTGGTAAAATAGTATATATGGTGTATGGAAGGGGAAGGTGACAAAGTTGTCCACAATTACTAAAATTATATTTGGTTTTTCTTTCTGTTGAAACTTTTGACAAATGAAGTAGGAACCCACGCGTCCTTTACCTTTTTGATAAAATTTTTCACAAACAGAGACAGAAATTCGCGAAAAGCTTCTTAGTCTAGAAAACGCACACAGTTTATCATTATCTTTGTTATATATGGTGTTTCTATCTAGCGCTAACGAGTGAAGCCTAGCATCCTGGCTCTGAACTAGAGCGTACTCATGTACTTTATTGTTCATATTTTGGCCATTGACCGAGTTGAATTTCGAGAAAATCCTTTCTGTAACTGATGTTACCAAACCGGGGAAATTAATCTTTAAAATGATACCTCACTTTTCGATATTGGTTAAGTACGAAGAGAGAAAAACAGCTCGTTATATATATATAAAAACACCTTTGAGAAATAATGTATATAGGATAAAAACTGAAACAAACATTAGTATATGGTTATCGTGTGATGAGGTGTTTGTGCGGACATTTTACGACTCGTATTTTACGAGACGAGGGTTGGCAGCAGTGCGTTACTCTGCACAGTTGGTGCCAGTGTCGGCGGGTATTATCAAATGACAGCTGTCCTGTCCGAACACAGAGACCAGCCTGATTGCAGCGCAGGTAGAGAGAGACAACATGTGCAGCGGCATTCCAACGCTCCGGGATAAGATTCACTGAGATCTCATGCCAGAAATAATTACTATCACTGCAAATTGACGTATTTAGCACAATGTTCTGCCAATTCTCAAAAAAAATAAACGATCAATTCTTGTATTCGTTTTCTCGGAAACGATTCTAACGCCATCTCGTAGAATTTTCAGGTAACAGTTAGCTTACAGATGTTAGTTTCTCTTTGGTTAGAGGAATGAACTGTATATATTTGGTATCTCGGAGATGGATCTATTGATTTGAAGGAAATTTCATATGCAGATAACTTTTTGCCTAGACAGGTGTCTTCCCTGACAAAACGCGATTTTACAAAAAACGAACACTTCTTGTATTTGATACCTTATGCCGCGTTTACACTCTCGCGCGAGCTTAGACGAGGCGAGGCGAGGCGAGACACCGCGAACGCGAGAGTGTAAACGGTGCACTCGCGTAGTCTCGCCTCGCCTCGTCTAAGCTCGCGAGTGCCGCTCGCCTCAGTGGCGGTTTCTTGGCGCGAGTCAAAGGCGCGAGCACATTGTTTACAGCAGAGGTAGTCAACCTTTATACCTACCGCCCACTTTTGTATCAATGTATACCTTATGAAACAGACGTACAGCGAGTTAAAGCCCATAATAATAATTTGCCAAATACTTTGTCTGACTTTCGCTACGTTTGGCACAAAAAGTCTTTATAAAACTACTTCACTGTAGTTAAATCTGTCTTTTTATTTATACTTTGCGTATATAAAAGGAAAAAAGTTTGGTGAAATTAGATTTTATTATTTGGTTTATTAATGATATTCCTAAGGCAGATTATGTTAAAATAAAAACTGGATATCTTGGTCAATTTTGCAATGAACAAACAAAGGTCTCCTCTTTCGGTTTCTTTCTTTTGCTATAATATGATTAACAGCACAAATGCCTGATTACATGAGATATGAAGGAAAAGGTTTCATTAAACTGAATATCAGTTGTCATTCATTTTGATATGACAGGTGTTTTTTTTATTATTTTTCCACGGGTTTTCATATCCATCACTATCGAATTTATGTTTACTTTCTGCGTCATATACGATTTCTAAACCTTCTTCCTGTCAAGTTCTAACAGCTTCTTCAATATTTGCGGTAGAAGGATTTTTCATCCAGTCATACACATTGAATTTCAAAATATCTACAAATCGTTTTTCCATGTCTAAAGTTAGTTGAGGTGGGTACGGAGTCTGTCAATATCCTCTGGAGTTATTATCGTTTATAGATAATAATTCAGGAAACTATTGAAATTTTCGTCTTAATAGATTGTAACGCAGTGGTTAAAAGTTTCAATAAATAGTGACACACAGAAAATTTTGGTAACGTATAAACGTTTTATTAGCTCCTTTAAGGTGCAAATCAACATAATTAAATCTATAAATGAATGCAATTTTTCTCGGCGTTGTTTATTTATAAACGTTTCTCGGGAAACAAACCGAGTAATGTTGTGCATCAATAATAATATTACTCGGTTTGTTCACGAGAAACGTTTATAAATAAATCATTAAATCTATTTAAAAAACCTTAAAAAGTCAATTAATTTTAAAAATAATAACGAAAGCGTTTAACTATTGGACCAAACCCCCAGAGCCCACCACGAAAGCTGGCACGCCCACCAGTCATCCATGAATGAATTCTTGCGAGAGTGTAAACGGCAGTTCGTGTCAGCGCTCGTGCACGAGCCGCGAGGCGAGGCGCGAGGCAAGACGCGAGGCGAGAGTGTAAATGCGGCATTAGAAACGGCTCTAGAGCGATCGTTCCCAGCGATGTGGAAGGCGTAGTATACCGTTAGCAGAGCCTGTTCTGTTGATGGTGCGAATGGAGCGGTCTACTGCCTGTCGAATCTCTGGAACAGTTCTGAAGCGAATGCCACGAAGTGGTTCCTTCATCTTCGGAATCAAATCAAAGTCACAAGGACTTAAGTCCGGGGAGTATGGTGGATGGTACAGTACTTCCCAGTCCCATCAACCGAACAGAGTAGCCACAGCTTGCGCTGTATGCGCCCGCGCATTGTCGTGCAAAATGATGGGTGGGTTGCGCAGGAAGTGTTGCCGCTTCTTTCGCAAAGCTGGTCGCAGGTGATGCTCCAAAAACTAACAGTAATACTGTGCATTGACGGTCTGCCGTGGAGGAACGTAATGCGTTAGGATAACACCATCACAGTCGTACACGAGAATCACCATAACTTTCACCATCAGTCGAGTCTCAACCTTCGTAGCGATAACTTCCGTGTATCCGCGAGGCAGTGACTTGTGTGGATAAGTGTTTACGTATACCCGTCTGACTCTTCCCGAGACCGCGCAACAGTCTCTCGGGACTCTAACCGTGTGTTTCACTACAGCCTACAGCCACCGAAATAGTGATAGAAGCAGCAAATAACATCTAATACAGCTCAGCCCAAGCCCTCATCCGCCATGTACGGCGGTGAATATGGCGAAGGCGGACAATACCTGATGCAGCCAACGATGCAACGTCAGCCAAATGGCGTAATAAACATGGTTCCAGCGGTAGAAGAAAACAACACAGGTAGTCAGGTGCAACAATATCTGCACAGCGCAGACGATGAACCGACAGCAACCATGGACGTTATAATTGCAACGTCTAACACATCGATTACATCGCTGCCAGCTGACAACAGTGCACTAGATCAACGAGATGCACCGCTATCAAGAGAAGAAGAAATGTCAACATACGCACCCCAGAAACGCCCATGCATCCCGGGATACGACAACGGCAGCGGAGGTGAAAACATCAAGGTCCCCAGAATAACACCACAAGACACATCATCGGCAGACATCAACATGGAGACAACGCCGCCGGAAAGTGTGCAGCGCCAACAGACAGCAAGGACAAGCGAAAACATCGGCTTGCAGGTAAACAGTGCAATGGCAGCCTATTATGAAAGCTACGACTTGGGCCCTTATTATGTGTTCATAGAAAGTAAAGATAGAAACATAGGTAGGATCCACCCCATGGCCATTGGGCGCCTCCTATATTCCCTCAGCCACGAAATAAGTAACAATATTATACAGATAGCTCCAGCGGGTCGAAACCGGGTCAAAATAGAGATGAGATCGGTCGTATCGGCCAATAGCCTTGTTCAGAGCACCATCTGGCAGCATAATGGCCTACTGGCCTACATTCCTCTCTCCTGCATCTCACAACAAGGGGTTATAAGAAATGTTATGACTGAGCTAACGGAAGAGGAGATAAAAACTGTGGCAAGGTGCGAATATCGCGTGGTAAAAGTTAAAAGGTTTACAAAAAAAATTAAAGAAGATGGCCAAACAAAAGAAATCCCACTCCCCGTATGTCTACTGACGTTTAAAGCACAAAGGCGTCCGAATTACGTGTACATACACGGAGTGCGGTGCCCTGTAGAACAGTATGTCAAACCAGTAATGCAATGCTTCAACTGTCTCCGGTATGGACACCCTAGCAACCAGTGTAGAAGTAAAAAACGTTGCACCTTCTGTGCAGCCCGCATGACGGAAAAGAATGCGATAAACAAAACTCCCCAGTATGCGTCCACTGCAATGGTGGACACCCATCTTTTGATAGATATTGCCCGGAATATATCAGACAAAAGAAGATAAAGCAGGTAATGGCCCAAGAAAATGTAGGGTACAAGCAAGCTTCAGAGAAAACTAACACCGCATCGTATGCCAGTGTCGCGGCAAGATTAGAAAGAACTAACAGGCAACTTCAAAAAATGACAACTTCTCAAACAAATTATGAGCAAAGAAACTACAATACCGGGCAACACATTATCGCAGACGCTCCCCCTGTCGTCCTGGCACAACCACCTCAACAGGATCCACTTCCTCAGCCTATAATTATGCAGTCAAACACCCCTAATGAACCTGAGAATTTCCAACTAAACCCCGGATCCAGGGACCAGGTGCCCACTCCTAACATCGGAAGTCACAGAATAACTGACAAAAGCACAGGTAGTGGGGGAGAAACTTCGTATAAAGAATACTGGATCCCATCTAATAGGAACATTGAACCCATTGGCCACAATCCATACCTCCTCTCCCTGGCAATAACCTACAGGACCCTGTAATAACAGAATACTATGCGAACAAGATGTTTGAAATAATAATGTGCATTCTAAATCAGTTTGCAGGAAATAATTTGCTCAATCCAACGCAATACGCCCCAAGCGTAAAACAACTTCTGCTAAGATCGTTATCGCCAAACAGATGGGAAAATGGCGGCTCCCTTTAGAAACACGAGAGCAACACTGCAGGACGACACAATTCTTCAGTGGAATGCGAGATCTATCCGGGCTAATAAGGAGAGCTTGCTACAGTATGCTTCAAAGAATAACATAGCCGTATTGGCTGTAAGCGAAACTTGGCTGAAACCAGACGAACTATTCCACCTCAAAGGATATAATGCCATCAGATCCGACAGAGCAGACGGTTACGGGGGGTCTGCCATCTTAATTAGAAGCGCCATCTATTACGAACAACTCCAACCCTGCACTGGAAACCCAGACTTCAACATATGTGCCGCCAGGGTACGTCTTACCAACAAATTAATAACCATTGTGTCAGTATATAGAGCAGCGAATAAGAAGACAAACAAGCAATTTATCACGAATATCCTCAGACAATTGCCAAAACCGGTCATCTTGTTGGGAGATCTCAATGCACATAATACAGTATGGGGATGCCAAAGCACGGATAAACTGGGGAACATAATTGCGGAAATATTAGAGGAAGAAGATATGGTGGTACTGAACAACGGTAATCCAACCAGAATTAATGCGCCAGGGCAAGCACCATCAGCAGTGGACATCTCCTGCGTATCGTCGAACATAGCTATAGACATTACCTGGGAAGTAGTAGACGACACACTGGGATCAGACCACCTTCCTATCCTACTTCGCCTCCAGACTGACTCCCCAGCCAGGCGGTTGATATCCTCTCCTTATAGATCTCCCTATAGATGGAAAATACACCAGGCGAACTGGAATAAATTCCAAACAACTATGGAACGGTTGACAGCTTCATGGAAGTGTAGCGGTAACCCCGCACTGGACTATAAATCCATGACCAACGATATAACCCAAGCTGCCATATCTTCTATTCCTGCTCGGAAACCAGTACATATTATGAGGAACAAAAGCACTCCTTGGTGGGATAAAGAATGCAACGAAGCCGTCCAAAGACGCAGAGAGACACTACGGGCATACAAAAGCTGTCCCACGATCGAAAACTATCTGGAACACCGTAGAGCTCAGGCAAGAGTGAAAAAGATGGCCAAGAATAAAAGAGAGAAAAATGGAGAGAGTTTTGTGGAACCTTTAATAAAGAAACGCCATTATCCGATATATGGCAAAAGGTCAGAAATTGAAGTTCTCATCCACTCAGGCAGAAGCAAAATCACCCCTAACAACCGAATTATTAGAGAACATCCTTGAAAGGCTAACCCCACCGTGGGTAGAGACAAATCTCACAGAACCAAGGGCAACTGAATCACACTTCCTCCTGCAACCCTTCCAGCTGAACGAATTCAATATTGCATTAAAGCAAGGCACGGACTCATCACCAGGACCTGATAACATCCACTACGGCATGCTAAAAAATCTGCCAGATTCCGCAAAAACGAAGCTATGCGAAATACTTAACAGGATATGGTCGGAAAGGCTACAAATAAAAGAGATGAAGACTGCGCGGGTAGTTCCCGTGAAAAAACCTGGAAAAGTAGGCAACAACGCAGAATCCTATAGACCCATAAACCTACTGCCATGCACCTACAAAGTACTGGAGCATATGATAAAGCGGAGACTGGAATGGTGGCTGGAACACCACGCATTAATTCCGGAAACGCAGTACGGCTTTAGAAGAGGCAAAGGCACCATAGACACCTTAGCACACCTCACTTCCGAAATTCACTCCTGCCTTACCAAGAACAAATATATGATGGCCGTATACACTGATATAAACAGCGCATATGACCACGTCTGTGTACCGATCCTAGCCAAAAAACTTCGGCATCTAGGGATACCGGACACATTTATAGGAAATCTAATCGCACTACTTTCGGATCGATGGTTGGAAATAACGCAAAGAGGAACTACTGTTGCTAGCAGAAAAACTAATCGTGGCCTGCCGCAGGGCTCTGTTCTGGCTCCCCTGTTATTTAACTTGTATACGCATGATCTTCATTACTCCATGAACAGTAAAATCGTCATTCTCCAATATGCCGACGATATATGCATATTTATCATTGGAAAAACATGGGAAGAATGCCTTATGGTACTATCCGCCGAAATGTACAAATTCAATCAATGGCTATTCAGCA
>CM061918.1:134462437-134607133 GCA_031002005.1 Vandiemenella viatica
TATAATTTCACAGTGATTTTGGAAGGACAGTGGAACGATATTTAGGGATTACTGGAGATCGCGATTCAACATGGAGTTGGCATCATAATACTGCAGTGGTCAAGTGCAAGACTCCACTAGAAATTCTTTCCGAAATACATTTAAAGGTTTCATGCTTATCCAGACTGTATTATATTCTAATATCAGGTTGAAAATAATAGTCCAGACTATATTACAACGGAATTACTGCTTGAAAATAATACGTCTTGCGACTGACTACAGCAGTATTACAACGATATTAGTTAATGTTTGTTGCTGTGGAATCGCGATCTCCGATAGACCCGATATTTACTTGTGAGACATCGCTAGCTTTTAACATGTCAACATAAATCAAAGGGCATTAAGATTATTTTACACTCAATCACTGCACATGTCTCAGTTCAAAGTGAGGATTGCTGTTTGAATAGGAATTTTTCATCACTGATAAAAGAGGAGCTTGTGTTTGTTTAATAAGATTTAAATGAGAAAAGCTTCCAGACAGTCAACAGTTCACTGTGGGAAATCTCTTCTCAAACACTTCTATTTCATTTTGATGCTTCAAAATTTTGGTAAAATGGCACTAATGTTAGAATATTTTGTTTTTGATACTGGGCAGAAAATTATTTAGGAACCTGACAAGTGAGTCTACTTATTGTATACTTTATCAGCATTTTTAAGGACTTCTGCTCTAATTCCAGAAATGTGCAAACAGTATTTATGTAAAGATGTGGGATATATTCACAAAATTATAAGACATCCAAAATATAAATGCTATAATATCCTCTGATTGCTAATACATTCAAATTACTTATAGCTGAAAATATCTAAGGTGCTATGTAATTTAACTTTACTGTGGTGGAGGACATGCTAAGGCAGCAATTTCCACACACACCTATTTACCACTTTATTTTTATTATGATTGCCAAGTTTTTTATCTTAAATTATTTTACAGTTATTTCGGCACCCAACTACATACGTCCGAAAAAATTTTAAATTATTTGTAATGTCTGTTGGTAATTTATTCCAGCCACTAACACCCTTATCCGAAAAGAAAATTTTCCTACATCCTTATGACTGAAATCGAGTGCCAGTGAGTGGCCATCTTTTCCCTCCCATGCACCCCTCCTAAATCTTCCACCAATCTTTCCACATCTCATCACAAATATATGTCGTGTACGTTTCCGTGACCCTCTTCACACTCCTCCTGTCTTCCAATGAACCCCATTCCAGCTCCTTTATTGTATCAGTTACCGATTGTGTTCTGCGGTAATTTCCAGAGACAAATCTAGCACAGCCTCCAACTCCTGTATTTGATACAAAAAATGTAGGTCCAATTACTACACCACCATATTCAAGCAACGGTCTGACGAAAATGTGTCCCAATTCCTTGACATGCCCGGTACGTCCTTTCATCATGCTACCCATTAAATGAACAACCTTTTTCTATCACCTGTCCAATGTATCCTGCACAGTTGGAACAAACTTGTTTTTTGCCTTTTTTTGTTTGTTTTACAGGACTGATCATATACTTCCTGTTGAAGTAAAATTTTCAAGTAAAAAAATCTCAAAGCATAAACATGTTTTTGCCTCAAAAATTGTACACTACATAGGAACCAAAATGCATCATAATCTCATATTTATTTTTAAATGGACTTAACACATTTTATTCTTCTATTGCAATTTTATTATATGTGTACATCAGGAAACAACATATTTCAAAAATTTTAACAGACTGTGTTGAAAAAAAAAGTAATATACCAGAAAAAAATATTTGAAACAGAAACTCCTGGAGAAATAAAATAAAATTGTTTTATTCATCATTAGTGAGTACAGTATTGAAATAGGCTTTGTTATATATCAACATTATAATTGTGTATAACTGTTATCACAATTAATTATATAAGATTAATAATGTCTGAAAATTTAGATTACCAAATATCACATAAATCTTCTGTTTTATATGGTCATATTGCAGTAGTAAATTCATTAGGGCTCATTTTTAATTTATGTAGGGAGGTGGATGGTTTAAGAATCTTATTCCAATTGACTTGAAACTTTTTATTTGTGCTTGATGAGCATATTCTGTTCTTATACAGTAATGAAAGGATGCCAAAATTTTATTTTAGTAAAGGTCTCACCATTTACGAGATACTAATTTTTTTAATATATTTTTTCAAAACGTGACTTTTTTCAGTTTATTCCATATCATTTAAACAAATTAAGACTTTTTGAACCCGTTTTTTAAAAAATTACTTAAAGATATTTGAATTATCTAAAACAATGTTGTAGGATCGTAATTTTTCATGGCGTTGAAGCCCGAGAAAAATATATTAAAACAATGTTCTTTTTTACCCTTAAAATGTTAAAAAAAACTTTAAAAATCTTAAATGATGTAATTATTTTATACTTCTTTTAAAATGATTGTTTTATGGTAGTTCAATCTGCCAAAGAGACTATTGTGTATTTTAAACATGTAGTAAAAAAAATGATGATTTAGAAAAAGATTTTTTTAAATGGTTTTTCTTAACGTTTTAAGAAGAAAAGAACATTTTTAGATGACTCAAACATCCTTGAGCTAATTAAAAAAAAAACAGGGTTCAAAAAGTTTTAATTTGGCATGGGATAAACTGAACAAAGTCACATGTTTCGAAAAAAATATTAAAACAATCAATATGTCTAAAATGGTGAGACTTTTACTAAAATAAAGTTTTGTCGTATAGTAGGATTATTCTTTCATTCCTGAACACCCTGTGTTAATCTCTAATAAACAAGTCGTCTCTTGGCGTAAACTTTCAGTTTGTCTAATGGAAGAAAATGGTAGAAGATTGTTCTTTGTGCACGATATTATAAAAATTTTAATTTTTAAATATTGTACAAAACAGTATCTCTGAGTCCGATGTTGTGTGATCTGGCATTTATAAGGACCTAAATCCAGAGGTCTGGATTTAAGTTTTCCATTGCTTCCAGACATCATATCAAGAATTCCAGTATAGTTCTTCCACAAAGGCCACGACTTATTGCTTTGCCATCGATCAATTGTGCCCTACTTCTAATCGCCTGATTACCGAAGAACTATGGAAGCCTAGTTAAAACAATTTTAAAAAGCTGAAAGCATGTAAAGTAATACCTATATCTAATAATTGAGAGAAGCATCTTGCTGGTTGAGAGGTTAAGTCGTCCCCAGTCCGAATCCCTGTCTTGGCGTGGATTATCATAGACCCTTAACCCGACCTTCACCTCTGGCATAGCTTGCTGTGTAATGTGAAGTACGCCAGAATGCTTCCGTGGTTCGGATTCCACGTTAACCAGTTTCTCCACGGCTAATAACCATATTTGTAACACGGTTGTGTACACATCAGAAGCAAATATTCGAACCAATTGAAGGCTTATGTGGTCCTAGTTGGCCCAAACAAATGCTTGCTTATGCATAGTTGAGAAAAGATGAGCCACAATTCAGATAACTTGTACTGTACTTTATGTAGTACTAGTGTTTTGGGTGAGTGAGAACAGATGAAATTACAAGACTATTGTGTATGTATTTAATGTTGCATAACTGAAAACACATATTGCCTATTTTTCTACACAGGATTGGCAGTATACGGCTAAAGCAGTTGACACAGCCCTGGGATTGGATACAGGCATTTCGACACAGCCTATACGTATGGCAACGAAAAACAAATGGGAGAAGTCTTGAAGAAATGGATTACCTCAGGGAAAGTGAAAAGGGAAGAACTATTCATAGTAACTAAGGTAATTGACTAAAACTTTCTTCAAAAAAATTGTCATGGAGCTTACCCTTTTTTGGCAAAGTCCCTTTTTATTTTTATTTTATTGTGTTTTTATTTATTAATCTTATTCCTTGGATCCCAACTGAGGAAGGACCTCAGGAATGTGAAATGTATCATAGTGTGAGAGCGGAACTTATGCTGAGGTTATGAATAAAGCTTCTGTCTCAGCTATGATCGTGGATAACTTCAGTCTTAACTTTGCAAATGTACTTGGTCACCACTTAGTTTAAATAATCCCAAACTAATAAAAGGTGTTTTCAAATAATGTTCACAAGTCTATTGCTGGTATACATATATTCTTGAAATTTTTTTTTGCAAAGTCACAAACTGAAGCGGCATCAGACAAATTCTCTGAAGATATAATTGCAAGTTCAATTAACCGATTCGAGCCAGACCACACCCCATAGTTCAAAGTATAATTAAGCAATTTGTGAAAAGCAAACAAAAGTTCTACACACACTTCCACTATTCAACTTGTTAGCAAACGACCGACACTTAGTGATCCCTATGCACCGCATGAAATAAATACTGCTTCACTGTTACATTGCAATTGAATATGTGATCCTACATTATGCCAAAATAAAACGGTTGCACAGTAGTGCTCGATATGAAACTTGCTGGCCGACAGAGCTACATATCCAAAAACAGAATTTAACTAATTCCTATTTCAGAAGTTATTAAAGTTATCGATCTGAAAGTAGCTTTAATCAATCTACATATTCAAAAATGGTTATCGTATGAACTTAGTCTCTATCTACTTTTTCGATTTATTACGAATTTTTTAAATATTACTCCAGGTGAATGATTAAGGCTGAAGCAACCGAAAATACTATCTTAACAACTGTAAACATCTGATATCTAAATAACTGTGAACGTTTTCGCGGCGGCAGCACTGTAGAAAACACTCTCGGGATTCTAGCCGCGTCAAATAAAAGTCGACTGGCGACGTTTCGAGAGCCGGCACTGCTCCCATTGTCAAGCCCTGCTTAACTAACTAAAACTGCCTAGCGGTAGCCTCTCTATATAGGGCTACCGGACGGGAGAGGAGGGGAACTATATAGAGGTTTAGTTAGTTAAGCAGGGCTTGACAATGGGAGCAGTGCCGGCTCTCGAAACGTCGCCAGTCGACTTTTATTTGACGCGGCTAGAATCCCGAGAGTGTTTTCTACATCTGATATCTAATTTGAATTAACATAGAAACGGACTATAGAATTGTTATGTAATACTATTCAACCTAGCTCGTGATCTGAGAACAAATTTTTCACGCAATTACAAAATTTATAAGATACCAGACAATGGTTAATGCACATACATACAATATGAATCATAATCATAATGAAAACAATTATACGTTACAACGACACATAAATAGAATATAAATAAACGCTAATTTTTTACAACTGGGTTTTGCAAAAGGTCATTTTGAATACATCCATTGGATACATTTCTTCTACCTTACAACTTTTGCCCTTTATGAATTTAAATTTTATATCCTTTCAGAGTTTTTGGAAAATTTAGCATAATAGAGCTAGAAACTATTATTTCTTTAGCAATATCCTGGGGAATTTGAGTGACCATGTGTTCATTTCTAGAAGTGTTTAACATCATATATATATATATCATATCATATCAAAACTGAATCTGTTATTTATGCCCATTTGGTTTCCCATTTTTGCATTAGGCAAAGTAATCAGATGTATACGCACTGGGAATGCTGTACACATCCGATCTCCTTGCTGTTTGTCCTCCTTTAATTACGATTGAGGTTTATACCAAAACACTGTAAAGTGAGTTCATGTTTATGTGTTTGTCTCAGCCCTCCTACCTTAATCTGTGATGAGTTCATTTTCTCTCTCCACAGATAGTAAATGTTTCAAATATTTAAGTTCAATAGTGTTATTATAAAAAGTGTTTAAAGTTACTTTCTACTACTTCTGCAGCTTCCTCCAGCTGGAAACCGCAGAGAGAGTGTTGAGAAGTATATGAAGAAGTCCCTGGAGGCCCTGCAACTGGACTATGTTGACCTGTACCTAATACACCATCCAGTCGGTTATCAGGAGGTGGATGGCAGCGGTGGTCCACCACCCCTGGACATGAAAACAGACATCGTCAGCCTCTGGAAGGTACCTCAGTTACTTTTGTTAATGTGATAATGTGATAGAGTCTCCTCAGATGTGCTGCTGTTAGATGGTGTTGCAAAATCACTCTCTGCCATCTTCATTTGGTTCTGGTTGTTGAACAGTCTACATTATCAGACCACAGTGAAGATGGCAGAATGAGCCGTCGGGGAAGACGTATCGGGGTGGTGGTATGGAAAGGCACTAAAGTCCTATCTGAAATGGTGATGAAATGTGCTAGAGAAGTGAGGGAAATAGCCTCTGAACACTTGATGGAATATGATGGGATCACTTGATGTTACTGAGGGAAGCAATGAATAACTTACCAAAAACAGCAAAAAAAAAAAAAAAAAATTAAATTGAAATTCAGAGAGAGAAAAGTAAGGGCATGGGAAAGTTACAATACAAGAAAATTAATATCTTTTTTTAATGGTATCAATAGCGTGCGCGCGCGCACACACACACACACACACACCCACACAAAGAAACAAGAAAGGATAGTAAATTGGTTATTGAGTTTTCTTCCACAGTTCCTTGTTAAATGGAAACCACATTTTTTTATATTAAAAAAAGGTTGTAAAAAAAGTATTTTCATTTACAAAGAATGGGAAAATGGGTATGAAGGGATTATGTTACTATAAGATGCGCTTCATCAAAATTAAATCGAAAGGCATTGGAGCAGACGCAAAGCAGGCATGCCAGGTTTGTCTGTTGAAATTAGCATAGAGAATTTTCAGTAACTAATACGATAAATGAGGTTTGGAAGAGAAATATCCATTCAAATATGACCTTAAAAATCGGTAAATATGGCCTAAAAATGACAAAGTATGGCCAAACATTTAAATTTACTATACATCAAAAAATGCTCAATTACACATATATTTTTTTATGTAGTAGAGTCACTTTCTTATAGAGAGCAAAATTTTCTTCTATGCACTCGTGAAATTTTAAATCACATTGTTGAAGTCACTTTAATTTTACTTACTTTATTGATAAACATTGTTTCTCTATTAAAATACACCTCTCGAAATTTCTTTACGTGACTTCACATCTTCAGAGAATTTTGTGTTTGGTATGGTGGGACTCGCTGATCCACTGCAGATTTAACACAGGCTAAGGATTATTTTCAAAGAATTTATGACATTGAGAGATTAAAAGGCAGGCGGAACATTAACATTTAGAGGGAGACAATAATGTATAACTTTAATTCAAGACTGGTGAATTCTGCTCAATTCAGTGTCAATTAGTTTTGATTTTCCTTCAAACTTATGATAGGAGTACAGTCCTCTGAATAATTGTCTTATTTTCTTCTCTTCTCTGATAGTGAATTCACGGTACTATTAAAACGCTACCAGATATATCCTCAAAATATGACCATAAATATAATCGCAATATGACCAAAACTAGGAAAATGGCCTGAATATGCATTTAAATGCTATAACAAATACATTTATATTCAATCAGAAATGCTCAATCAGTATTTAATTCAGCATTAAAGCTCAAAAAGAAGTTAGGGAAAAAGTATGATAAGTCAGAAAGATCTGAACCCTGGTTATAAAGGAGGTAGATTTGGAGTCATTCAGTACAGAAAGTGTGAGGTATGTGTAAGGCAGATGTTTGCGATGAGGCCTGGATGGATACTGAACAAAGATTTAGTCGCACAGTGTGAATAAGAAGAGAGGACCATGGACAAAATTTAGTGCTGAAAAGATTTCATTTCTAGATGAAGCAGCTAAGGATTGAAATAATTTTTCAAGAGAGGCACTGAAAAATGTTTCTGCAACAGTGAAAGAATTTAAAATGAAAATGTTTGTAATTGTTAAGTTTGTGTGTAGGGAAGTTGATACCATAGTATGAACTCAATTACAGTTAACAGTGATAAAATTGGTACAACTGAGTTAGAATAAACTTCATTGTTTTCTTTTACATGTACCTTTCTTCATTATAAAGAAGACTTTATCAGTGGGCTTATTTTGTATCTATTTTACACTCCATATAAAAATAAAAAGCAACCAATCTTGGATGATTTAAATGTTTGTAGCACTTTGACAGCATTAAGTACTTTCTAAACAAGAATAATGACCAACAGTAAAACATGGGAATCTTGTAGATCGTTATTCACATACATGATGATTCTGTCAGTACTAAGCATTTACATGTTTGAAACTACTCAGCTTTTTTTAAAAAAAAATAATGTCATAGAAAAAGATACAGCTCTAAAAACAAATAATGAGGTACTTGAGCATTATGCTAGGAAACAATAAGAATTGTATATTATGTATACAAAACCTAAAATGTATCAAAACGTAATATTTTACTTAGGGATCATAATTACCCAATAATATAAAAAACACATCCGAAAGGGAAAATTTTGAGGAATTGTTACTGTCACTCAGTAGATGAATATTGGGAATGTATCAACTGAAGTGATTCATGTAAATGTCTTAATTTTTAATTGACATGCTTGATATCATTATGTGTAACGTGCATATGTATATGATTTAGAGGACAAATAAAATGCTACTAATACTACTACTACACAATTGGATAGTTAATTTTTTATTCCAATGATTTAACCATTTTATCCACCCAAGCGGATGTAACTATCAGGATAGCCATAATTGTCCTCTTTTGTTGTCCATATTTCAAAGAACATGAATTTTATAAATACATTAATCTAAAAACATTATAATAAAAATGTATGATTTAAGATCTTTGAATTGTTATGCAATGAACCACTTTGCAGGGAATGGAAGCCCAAGTAGATGCAGGGCGTGCCAAAGCGATCGGTGTGTCCAATTTCAACTCGGAGCAGATAAAGCGAATCTGTAAATCGGCTCGCATCAAACCTGCCAACAATCAGATTGAAATGCACGTCTACTTCCAGCAGAGAGAGTTGATCGCCTTCTGCAATGCCCTTGACATTACTATTGTTTCTTACGGCACAGTAGGGGCACAGGGACTAAGCCAATTGGTCAAAGATAGAAAGGGAGACCCCAGCAAGTACGTATATTGTATTTTACTTATGTAATGAACTAAACTTTCTTTAAATGTCTTGCTGCTATTTTAGGAGTGTTTAGTTTATATTAACATAATTGTGATGGAGAATATGCTCAAGAGGTAATTTCCTTATATGTCTTCATTACTATTTCATCATTTTATTTTTTAACCTTAAAACGAATTGCAATATTGCCACTACTTTTGACTTTTACAAAATTTAATTTTAAATTTTTCTATATTTTTTATTAATTTTTCTGCACTTCTGTTGTTAATTTATTCCAATCCTTGACTCCCATATCAAAAAAAAAAAAAAAAAAAGAAAAAAAAAAATAATAATAATAATAAAAAAAATTCCACTTTCTTATGCCTGAAATTGAGTACCAACTTTGTGGTAATGGTCATATCTTCCATTCAAAATTCTACTCATAATTCTTCCACAAATATCTTTCTGCACCTCATCACCAATGTATGCCTTGTACATTCCCAGCACTTCATTCATCTTCCTCATGTCTTCCACTGAATCCCATTCCAGCTTCTTTCACAAAAGTTGAAGGCATCGACGAGTGACATAGACATATACAATATTTTGATTTTGCACCTTATTCATGTGATGGGGACCGAGTAATATGGTTTGTGAGTTATGCATACGCCAAAGTTTACCACGACTCGGTGTGTGCATATCTCCTGAACCATATAGCTCATGTTCTACCATATGAATAAGGAGTAAAAACCAAAATGTTGTATGTACTTGTATTTTTGTTTGTCACATAAGTTTTTCACTCATTTCAGCCTTCAGCTTTGGTGAGTGCTGAGTCATTATCCCTATCCTTTGTTATTTATATTTTCTAAAACTCATTTCCTTTTTCCTTAGAATTATTCCTGATTCTTTATCATTCAAGAGATACATAGTGCAAAATTTGTAGGTTTGTGTACTGATCACAATTTAAATTGGAGGATGTCTCTGACTTACTGATGCAATTTCATACGGCTGCATTTGAAATTCAAACAAATTAAGCTATAGGTGATCTTTTTGTGTGGAATATCTTATTTTCGCTCCTTAATATCATATGGAAAAATATTACAGGGTAATTCTACTCATAGCGAAACATTGTTCAGAGCCCAAAAGTAGGAATTATGTGTGGGGTTAGCAGTAGAACTTCATGTAGAGAGCTGTACAACATTGATGGTGAAGTATATATACATAAATATTAATGTCCTATGTAGTCACAAATCGTACTCTATTTGAAACAAATAGTTATTTATCGTATGATTATTTAATAAGTTACACAATAGCAAATGTACATATCATAAGCTTGTACAATTTCATATCTCTAAATCTAATGTTTTAATCCAGTAAACTGCACTGATCGACGCATCATGTATTTCCGCCATTGTTCCCTTGTAGGCCCCAAGAGGACAGTCGGAAAAGATGTGATTGATTGTCTGTAAGGTGGCTCAACAATCACAATTTGCAGAATCTACCCAGCCCGATTTGTATAATAAGTAGACGCATCTGCCTTGTCCTGTTTGAATCCGATTGATGATTCTCCACTGCCGCCTGGGGAGATCGAAACCTTGTAATCTTACTGAGGGAAACAAATATTAAAATACCAAATTATGGCACTAGAAGTAAAAATTATCTTCACATCGATTACAAGTGATTGTCATTTGTTCAAAAAGAGTTCTCATACGAGGGGGGACCCAAAAAAAAAAAAAAAAAAAAAAGAGAAATTCGTCATAACATCTTTATTTCTTAATATTTTTACACCAAATTTTGATCACCTTCAAAGTATTCTCCACTGACCACAATGCACTTCTTCAAATGATCCTTCCATTGTTCAAAACAGTTTTAAAATTCACTTATCGGGATGTTCTTTATGCCTTCCAGCGATTTTTGTTTTACCTGCTCCACAAGGCAAAACGCTTTCCTTTCATCTCCCTTTTCAGTCAGTGGAACAAAAAGAAACAACAGGGGGCTAGATCCGGTGAGTAGGTGGGGTGGAAAATCGGTGTCATGCAGTTTTTGATCAAAAACTGCTTTACGGAGAGGATGGTGTGGGCCGGCACGTTGTCATGATGGAAGAACCAGTCGCCTGTGCGCCGAAGATCTGAACTTTTCTTCCAGATACTCTCCCTCAATCTTTTAAAAACCTCCAAGTCGAACTCCTGGTTGACAGTTTGACCCGGGGGAACCATCTCCGCGTGCACAACACCTCTGCAATTGAAGAAACAAATTATCATTGTTTTGATGTTTCACTTCACTTGGCGAGCTTTTTTGCGACGAGGAGAGCACATGTCTTCCACTGGCATGATTGCTTCTTTGTTTTGATGTCGTATCCATGGCATCATGATTCATAATCAGTAATCACTTTTGAAAAATAAATTCTGGGTCCTCTTGCTGATCTTGAAGCTCAAAACATGCCTGAAGTCTGATGCTCCATTTGCTTCGTCTGTGAGAAGGCGAGGGACAAATTTGGCTGCAACCTTTCTCATCTACGTGTAAAATCCTCTGAATTGAATGATATTCCAGACATCTCACAGAGTTGATCAATGGTTCGGTGACGGTCTTCACGAATGAGGGCATTGATTTTGTCGACGTTTTCGTCAGCTTCTTGTCGTTGAGGGGCGTCATGAACGGGGTTGGCCATAAATTGACATTTCTCCATTTTTAAAAATGTGAAAACCACTCAAATACTCTGGTTTGTACTGAGGGCAGCATCCCCGTAAGCAGTCTTTAGCATTACAATAATTTCCGCGGTTCGATTTCCCCAACAGGAAACAAAATTTCACAGCCACTCGTTGCTCTCGACAATCTGCCATCACGTTTTCGCCGAAATGGAAAAATTTGTTTTACTAAAAAAAAACATCACGGGCGATGCACTCACAGTGACACAACTTCGCACACTGACTCAGGTGGCATGACAGTAACAGACACGAAGTCGAAAAATTGGTTCCGCCACTCTCTCTCCCCGCCACAGCACAATTCCCGTTACTTTTTGGTCCCCCCTTGTATTCAAGGATACATATCTTCAATAACTTTCCAACATCTTAAATGTATAGCAGATGATAAGATTAAATTCTAGGAAAGATTGAAAGACTTTTCTAATGGACAACATCCTTCTAGTCTGTCAAAGAATTTATTTCTAAGGTATGTACAAAATAATTGCCTGATTTTTGTAATACATTTAATATATATGTTATGCCATGACTGTCAGTGGTGCAACTAGGTTAACAATGGCCCTGGTGCAAAAAATATTTTGGACCCTCAGGCCAGATGGGCGACCATATTATTCTTTAGCGCAACCATGTCTTGTGAGGTTTGCTGGCAGGTTCTTCCTGAGTTTCGGTGGCCACCCTGATCTGAACTTGGACTCCCTGAACTGCACTTGTGGGCCCCTGAACTGATGTTGTGGGCCCCCTGAACTAGATGTTGGGGGCCCCCTGAACTGCTCTTCCCGCAGAGCCAGTCACTTATATTGGGATCCATAAAAAATGAATTTATTGTATGTCATTGTATATCTGTTACTTATTGTGTTGTGTTGTGTTGTGCAGTAATTTTCGCAAACAAATCTAGCTGCACTCTTTTGCACCTCCTACAACTTCTGTATTTGATACAAAAACCATCGGTCCCACATTACACCATCACATTCAACAATGGTCCGACCGAAGCTTTGTTTTTATTGTTCATAAACAAACAATCTTACAAGGTAGAAAGGGCGCATTGTTATCTAACATTTTTTCTCAACAGGATACCACAGCAAAATCCGCTGACAGACCCCGTGGTCCAGCGAATAGCAGACAAGTACAAGAAGACGACGGCACAGGTTCTCATACGCCACACCATGCAGCATGGGATTGCAGTCATTCCAAAAAGTTCCAATCCTGAACGAATCAAGCAAAACTTTGATGTATGTATCTCCAATTATGCTACTATAAAACTTATAAAAATTAGATATTGTTGTATGTTAGATTCAGGAAGCCCTGGCACAAGCAAAATGACTTTTAACAGAATGTTTTCTACATTGAAACTAACCTTTAATGGGGATGATATTAATTTGATTCAAACTAAAGACAAGCAAAAAATGTTACACTTGAGTAATTTGATGCTGAATTGAAACTGAAGGCTGTTTATTAGTGGCTCTAACTATTTTCAAACGGTACGGATCCGACAAAGACGAGGAACAATTGGCTGCTGTTTGACATCAACACTCAGGGCAATGATGAACAACAGAGAGGGTCAGTTGAGTGTTAGGGAAATTATGAGTATTTGAACATGTC
The DNA here is from genome assembly GCA_031002005.1 of Vandiemenella viatica. NCBI lineage: Eukaryota > Metazoa > Arthropoda > Insecta > Orthoptera > Morabidae > Vandiemenella > Vandiemenella viatica. The sequence goes on from CM061918.1 coordinate 134,475,639, forward strand.
TCATGATTATGTTTAAAGCATTTTAACAACAGATTACGGCATCCACCATGACAACATAAGTTTTATTTCCCCTACTAAAATAATACAGTGTCTTTCTTCAGACTCTTTTCTGGAGTATGATGATGTTCTTGCAACTTTGCATCTCCTTATATATTTTAGTATGGTTGCCATAATTTTTTGGAATATATATATATAGACATAATAATAATGAGCATGAAAAAGCTTTAATGCAATAAAACTAAGGAAGGATAGGGAAATATGACCCAACACTTACCACAGATGAAGGTGGCTGGTAACCACAAACACAAAAAAGTGCAATATTTTGGCATACAGCCTTATTCATGCACAAGTGAGACACCAGGCAAAGTGAGATGTGTACACAAATATGGCCGTCTGGTGAATGGCGTATCCAGCGCAGATGGTAGTAAAGGAGGGGAGGGAGAGGGGAACTCAAATATTGTATCGATACTGTTGACGGTATATTAGCATTGATAACATGCCAGTTCCCACAAACTGAATAATTTTGACATCTGTTTCTCAGTTAGGGCGAGCCGAGTTTTTCCCGATAACACAACCTCCTCTGAACTACGTAGATGGGAACTAGCCTATCAGAATATCCGTGAAACCAGACATCCTCCAGGCCTCAATCTCCAATAAATTCCTCCCACTAGACTCAGCACTTATTATCTGTGCTGTTTATATTTTTTATATTCCTTAAATTCTTATATTTCATTTTTCACTTACAGTTTTTCTAAATTTGAGTTATATATGTATCATCATTCAATTATTATGTTGGTCTACCATTTTCAGTGATAATATAATGTCAACAGTATCGATTATCGATACAATACTTGAGTTCCCCCCCACCCTCCCATAGGACCGTCTCTGTGACACATCTGACTCCACCCGGTGTCTCACTTCTGCACGAATAAGGCTGTATGCCATAATATTGTACTTTTTTTATGTTTATTTTTCCAGCCGCCTTCATCTGTGGTAAGTGTTGGGTCATATTTCCCTATCCTTCCTTCCTTACTTATATGTGTGTGTATGCTAACATGCCTTATCATTATTTTTGCAGAATTTTTACAACAGATTCAAACATTCATCATAACAATTATATATATAATTTGAACAATATGTTAGTTGTGCTGATTCCTCCATATTTCATTTCTAGGTATTTGACTTTCAACTGTCCCCTGAAGATATGGAAGAGCTAGATGCCCTAGATAAAGGCCCAAAAGCAAGAATATTCGGTGCTAATATTGCCCCAGAGTAAGCATAACTATAAGCACAATTAAATTTAATTCATTTGACACACATCTACATAATCACTTTAATGTTTAATTTGTTTCAATTTCAGATGGGCAAAACATCCAGAAATGCCATACAACATAAGATACTAGAAAAGGACTTTTTGTGAAGACTTTACTGAGGAAGTTATATGACTGCATTGAAGCACTGCAAAAGAAAAGCATATGAATATAAACTACAGAATAATTGTGATATTCTCTTACCTGTTTTGTAAGAAGAAGTTAATTAAACTACATAGAAATTGCTTCCATTTATAAGGAATATGAGATAGAAGCAAGGTTTTATTATTTTTTTTTAAAAAATAATTTTGTATGACAATAAAAGTACACTGACTTAATTTATTACTACAGACATTTCACCTGTTTGATGTTTTATTATTACCATTATTATCATTATTAATTGCTTCGGAATACACACTCCACTACAATAATTTTTGACAACTCAACTTTTGAATTACATAAATTTATATTTTATATTCCATCACTTTTAGGGATAATGTGAAGAGTAAAGCTAATCCCGAGGTTAATGTATCGGCTTACCGTCTACTTCCATCGCTCACAGTGTCTTGTTGATGATAAAATAACTGCTATTCTGTTTAATGTACTTGCCACTGGAAAATGAACTGTACTATTTTAGAAGGGCTGACACTTGACTTGATATAAACCTTAAGCAAGAAAAGGTTAGGTAATAATCTTGAATCAGAATCACTGCTATTGTTTCAAAGTCAAAACTCACTATATTCTTTTAAATAGTTTACGCACTTATTACAGTTGGTGACAATTGGACATTTCTTTACCAAAAATAATTGCAGATTATGAAGTGCGACGGACAGACCGAAACACCTTGTCAAATTTTCAGTCACATATTAAATACTGATGTAGAACCCCGCCACCAAAGACCCAAGATGGCCACCATCAAGAGTGGCTGTCCTATGTCCCACTTCCCCCACTCCTACCTAAGTGTCTCTCGCGCTGTACAAAGTGCCACAATCTTAGACTCCAAGAAATCACCAGCGACTGCTTGACTAAACCCTGGCATCCCTCCACTAGGGTAATCTTCCGCTATGGAAAATACTTATCAAATCTTGGCCGGTACAATCTGTAGAGTACTGTCAGTCTGTCAGTAGGTAGAATTTGGTGCAACTAGAAATTTAAGTCCTTATGAAATCTGCTGTAAAATGAGCGGATTTACCATAAAATGTAACTTTGGGTTCTTATCCCAAGTACGATGCAGAAGTTAATAACTCTGTTCATTTAAGCGGTAGAAGGTTCAAATAAAATTTTTAGAGCTTCTAATTAAATTATCTTTTATTTAACACCAAATATGGCTAGTTTATTAATTTGTGTAAAAAGCCTTTAAAACCCATGCTTTGGTGACATCACACATGACTTCCGTTAGCGCAAATATTATTATTTGAGCTTTAAAACTTATTTCACACAATTCTCCACCATCTCAACTTCCCATAGAGCTTTCAGGCCTCTCTCTAGCTACCATAGTTGGTTTATAACTGAATTTCTAAATATTTCCATTTCCGAGTTGTCGCCGCCATGAGCCCAAAATCACTATTTTTCCTGATTATTATTATTATCTATTGTTTCAAAAAGGCTAGTGAAAGTAGCTTTAAAGGTTGTTACTACGTATTCTGAAAGTATTTACTTTGACTAACTTTACTTGGGATGCTCGTAATCTTCAAAAGCGTGGAGACGTTAATGCATTTTAGTTCAAAACATTCTATGTCCATTCTAACTGTATATACTGTATATATCTCTCTAAAATTTTAGTATGTTATACCAGAAGTAATTACGTTTATCTCACGCTATCAGCTGATTTTAAATATTGCTTCAAACATGTGGTTTCATGAAATTTAAGGTGCACATTTACGTGATAAATTATAATACTGGTGTTTTATACTTTGAATGGCTTTAAACTGTTTATTTCTGTTTCTTTATAGCAAACTTTATTTACTAGTGGCTGGTTATTATTATGTAAGTGTCGAATAGTATTGTGTTATAGTGATATTACATGGTAACAAAGTGTTGTATTCACCGTGATTGATTATATGCTATTACAGCTGTTAAGGTATGTTAAAAGCTTGATTTTTGCTCTTTAAGGATGGTTTATGGCCTGTATTAACTGTTTAGTTGACTTTGCGACTTTAATTTGCTGTGTATATGGCTCTTGGCTGCAGTATCGGTTCCTCCACTATGCCCGTTCCTCTATAACCAAAGTGTCTAATTAGAATTTACAGAATTCTAAGGTAGCTTACAATAAATTGTTTAACAACTTTGTGAAAATTTATCCCAGTCCTTGAATCCCTCTCATCTATTAATGAAAACTGTCCCAATACATTAACAAACTAAATGATAACTAGTTTTTAGTTGTGGACATGTCTTCTCTTCTTCTTTCTTCGCACACTGTTGTAATCCCTTGGAAGACAGGCTGATGTGAAGTTGGTGCTACATATACATGCCGAGCACTCTGTTCATAGCCAGCTGCCTTCCAATGGTAGCACGATCCAGTTGGTATATATCTGCTTCACAATTTGCCTGCTGCACCTACTGCCAATTATTTCCTTTTGTAGCACAGAAAAGAGCAGTCAGTGTAAAGTTAAATCAAGAACCACTTGTAGGCAGCTCTTTAAAAAAACTCTCCATTCTTACAATTACTTCTCAGTATATATGTTCTCTCATGGGCTTTGTCACAGAACATTTTAAATTCTTTAGACAAATTTCATTACAAATGAATTTTTTAAAAAAAAGGATTGTACAGGACACAGACATCATTAGTGGTATGGTAGTTAACTATGCTGGGACACATCTGTTAAAGTATTTTCCAGAAGTATAAGACACTTTGCTGATAACAAAGATGTATTTAATGAAAAACTGAAGGATTATTGTGTTGACAACATTCCCTACTCTGTCCAAGAATTTGTACAAAAGAATTAATTGTATCTCATTTGCCTATTGCATGATTTAGTGGTAAAAATTAATGCTTATTTTATACATTTGTTTGTAATATACAATCCTTTTCATTATGATTATTATTCACCTTGTACATATATAAAATAAATAATGTAGTTCCCTTACCACATCAGTTGCTGAGTTTGTTCTAACGTAATTTGATACCCATACTGTGTGTCCCTTACATACTCAAGTGAGTAATGGCGAAAGTTTTGTTCCCTATTTCCCTAAATTCCTTGGTACACCCCCTCATTTCACTATTGAATAGATGCAGTGCTGTGAAATCTAGCTCTACAAACTCTCCAGAATGACATGCCAAAATGAATTATTCTAAAATAGTATGCTATGAAAATGATATCCCCACAGAACTTCTTAAATCCCTAGGAATCAAAACATTATCAAAAAGTTATGAAACAGGAGAAATTCCATCTGTTTTTAATAAAAAATATCACCTTCACACTTCTGAAGAAAGCAAAAGCTGACAAATGTGAGAATTATTGCACCAGTAGTCTAACATCACATGCCTCAAAATTACTGACCAGAATAGTGTACAGATGAATGGTAGTAGAAGAGATAGGAGGTAGAGATCAGTTTGGTTTTAGGAAAAACCGTGGTACAAGGGAAGAAATTCTGGCTTTAAGATTAATACTTGAAGGGCGGATCAAGAAAAACCCAGATACTTTTATGGCATTTTTTGATTTTGAAAAAACTTTTGATATTGTTAGGTGGGACAAGTTGTACAAAATTTTAAAAAAAGTCGGGTCTAAAATATCAAAATAGAAGAATACTTTATAAACTATATAAGAATCAAGGGCTATAAGAAAAGTAGAGAACCTGAAAATAAGATAGGATAGGGGAAAAAAATTACCCATCACTTACCACAGATGGTGGCAGGAGGGCGAGATGAACATGTAAACACAAATCTACATCCATACTCTGCAAATCACAAACATTGTGGGTGGCAGAGGGTGCTAAGCACCAATCATAAACCCGCCCATTCCAATCCCGAATAGTGCGAGGAAAGAAGGAATACATATAAGTATCAGTACGGCATCTTATTTCTCTAATCTTATCCCTCCGGTCATTGCGACCTAAATAGGTTGGCGGAAGAAGTATTTCATTGCACTCGAAATTTAAATTTTTTCGCATATTCTCCAATAAATTCGAACGCAAGCTACGTTGTCTGTCTTCCAAACTATCCCAGCCCAATCTATGTATCAATTCTGTGACGCTTTCATAAGGGCTGTAACAACAAGTCACGAATCTAGCGGCTCTCCTCTGCACCATCTCAACTGAGTCAATCAGAACCTTGCGATACGGATCCCAAACCCCACAACAGTAATCCAGATGTGGACGCACTAGTGTTTTATACGCTATCTCCTTTGTTTGAGCATTACAATTCCTCAAAATACGACCTATGAATCGTAATTTAGAATTTGCCTTGCCTACGACGGAAGTTATGTGCATGTCCCATTTCATGTTGCTTTGTACAATGCACAATATTTCGGCATGAACGTTAATCATTTGAGAGACAAGACATATGGCGGGGGGGGTGTGGGGGGGGGGGAGAATTTTATTTACATCAGTTATAGGCGAAAATAAATTGAGGTAGAAATGTAAATATAATATATAAACTGAATAAATGAAATATATAATTAACTGACTGTAAAATGAAATGAAAGATAGTAAGTGACAGGGGTGTATCTAGTGTCAGGGATATGTTGGTAGGCTAGTTCCCATCTGCGGAGTTCTGAAGGGGTGGTGGTGTTTGAAAACTCTGATAGCTCTAACTGTGCAACAGGTGTTGAGGTTGTTCGAATCATGTGAGTTGGCATGAATTGCCACGGGATGGTCTCGGTTGGAAGTATAAACTTTTTGCCTGTGGCCATTCATTCTGTAGGAAAGTTGTTGAGTGGTGAGACCAATGTAAGAGGCAGTGCAGTGGAGACAGGTGAGTTGGTAAATAAGGTGAGTGGTAGCACATGTGGCATGTCCAATTATAGGGAAAGATTCGCCTGTGACAGGATTAGAGTAAGTAGTGGTGGCAGGGTGCATGCTGCATGTTTTACAGCGGGGTCTGTTACAAGGGAAGTATAGCAAAGTCGGCAGGTAAATACTTGTGGGCAAGATGTTGTTCAGATTGGGTGGCAGGATTTTGGAATGGAGGAGAATTACCACTTCCCGTTATAGAAGTTCTCTTCTGGTTTGATCGTTCTCACCTATACGTCCCTAGCTGGCTTGTTATTTTTTTTTTCTATTCATCATTAGTACTAAAGTTGAATATCTCGCTGATTTCATGCTATGCACGTTCTTTTTTTGGTTTGATTGTAATACTGTTCATATGAGCTATCCCATAACACCCTCTTTGATTCTTACGCATCAATTAGAGGTAAGCAAGTTTCATTGTCCCTTGTGCTCACGCTCCTTGTAGAAACCACCCACCGAGCGGGGCGGTGTGATGGTTAGCGTTCTCGCCTTGCATTCGGGAGGACGGCGGTTCGAATCCCCGTCCAGGCATCCAGATTTGGGTTTTCCATGGTTTCCCCAAATCACTCCAGGCAAATGCCGGGATGCTGCCTTTAAAAGGCCATGGCCGAATTCCTTCCCATTCCTTGCCCCCCATCCTTTCCCGTCTCTAAAGACCTCAATGTTAAAAAGAGACATAAAGCAGTTACAAAAAAAAAAAAAAGGAAAAAAGAAACCACCAAATACTGTCTACGCTGAACAAATACTGGCTCGCCTTTCTGAGCTTTTTCTGCAACCGTTAACTGTCCTTGGGTTGAATCCTAATTTAGTAACTTGTATTGCATGCAGGGCAGCTAATGGGGCCCATTTAATTGGCTACCATGAACGTAGATCTCTCTGTCAGCTGGTAGGAATAGAACTCCTTTAATAACACTTATTTGACTATTTGCACCTTAAATATAGGCTCTACACTGAAAATAGGTTAAAGTTTCGAATCCCTTTTGTTATTTTGTTCACCACGTGATGCTGTTGTTGGAATTCTTGACAAAATGTTGAATACACATCCATCACCAATCACCAGGGGCGTAGCTCCCGTAGGGCTAGGTGGTGGGGTGCGTGAGCTCCTCACTAGACCTGGTAGAGCTAAAAATAAAAAAAAAGGTCTCCCATCTGGCGTTGTGAACATATATTCGCTACTGCTCAGGGGGCCCCCAAGCACAGCTCAATGGGGTTCCCCTGAGCAGTAGGCCCAAAATATTTTTTTTTTGCACCAGGCCCCTTGTTAACCTAGCTACACCACTGAGTTTGCCTAGGTGTCGTATATAACGCCCGGCGTTTTTAGCCATTGTATGAAATGTGAGAAATATTACATACTTTCCCTAGGCATTGTGTATAATACCTAGGCATTCTGTATGGAAAAGAAAGGGAAAATACACCCAACACTCACCAATGTTGAAGGGAGGAGGGCGGCAGCAACACAACACAACACTCAAACGAAGGAAAAACAATATTTCGGTTGAAAATCCCCTTTTTCAAGTTAACACAGAGGTGGCTGGTGACGCAGACACTCATAGAATGCAACAGACCTTGGGAGGTGGTGGGGGCAGCAACGATAATATAACTGCGAGTATACAAAAGATTAAAATGGTCAAAAAAATAGTAGTTATTAAAAATATAAATAAAGAAAAAATATAATTGAAAAGTTAATATATATATATATATTTTTTAAAAATTAAAAAAATTGTAACTATTGTACTGGCCAGTGGTGGGTGTATAGGGTGAGGATGGAAGATGTTAACGGAAATTAAGGCCTGGGGGATGTCTAGTCTGCAGGATGTGTTGATATGCCAATTCCCACCTGCGGAGTTCAGATTGGGAGGTAGTGTCTGGAAGTACTCTAATGGCTCTGACCGTGAAGCAGTAATTTTCATTGTTACCTAGGCATTCTATAGTATGATAAAAGCTATTTAGGCAAAGGTCCTGATAAGCCTTTCATATAAATTATGTGAATTCCTCAAAAGTTCAAATGCTATTCTGAAATAATAATAAGAGTGCAGCTAAAAAAAAAAAAAAAAAAAAAAAAAAAAAAATTTAAATGAAAATGAAAGTGATACAAAACTAAATTTATGCCTTTTTCATCAAGGGAAATATAATTTTCATATAAAAAATAATAAATTAAGGTTAACCTACTTGTTGCAACATGGTATGCTTGAATGACATGGAAATGGACCAACAAGATGGAAGAAGATAGCAAAGGATATAAGAAAGTATTATATGGAATGATAAAAAGGAAGAGGAAGGAACAGATAGAAAATGTTAACATGCTGGATAAAGATGGAAAGGAAATAAACAGCTCATAAAGACTAAAAAGGATGTGGAAGGAGTATTTTGAAGCCTTACTGAACCCAGATTGATCACAGAATGATACAGTTGTTGAGAAGTAGGAAAACAACAGCCATACAGGAGAGAAAGAGAAGGATCTAACTTGGGAAGAAGTGGAAACAGCTCTGGGTAAGATGAAGGGTGGAAAGGCACCAGGCATCGATGAAGTGAGCGTGGAAATGATAAGGATAATAAGAGTAATAACTGCAAGCTTCACAGTAATTGTCTCATATTTCAACTTAATTACAAATCACTCATTGGAACTGTCCAAGAAGCCAAAATAAGTGTTTCTTAAAAAAAAAAAGTTGGTGCTGCATTTTGATTTTAAACTAGTTCACAGTTTAATCAGTTGATCTGATTCAGTCCTCCACGTTTTCCTGTTCTACTATAATATTTTTATACCCACTACATATAATACAATCTCTACCTCCCTCCATATTTAAGTCCCTAAACTTCATTTCCTATTACAAAAAAAAAAAAAAAAAAAAAAAAAAAACTTTTTTTTTTTATATGTGATGCATCATCCAGTGACATTTTCTGCATCATTTTCCTTATAGAATACGAAGATAACATCAGAAAAGATGGCGAATGTTGAACTTCCTAATTATAAATTACATTATTGTCTATATTTATCCTGTAAAAAAGCAATGCTGTCCCAGACACTCATATCTCAACAACTGATATCCAACAGGATACATCTTATCTCCAGCAGTCAGCACTTGAAAGAAGCAGTGCCTATCCGAAATCATGCTGACACAGCGGAAATGACAGCACTGAGTTACTAGTATTTTAATGACTTTTGAACAAAATTATAGGTAAATATTTGGTATTAGTCTTTGAATGTTTGATATTGGTAACCAGCTATATTTTTCTTAAAAAGTCAGCCATAGAAATATCCAAACTCATAGAATTACTTAAAATGAAATGTGCAGTTATCTGAGAGGTATTTCAAGGAGAACTTACAACTGATAAAAAATCAAGGCCATTTTTTGAAAAATATATATAAAAGCAGCTAATCCATATATTCATTATTACTTCTGCTGTGGAGGGAAATTAGTTAAGAGTAACTTTTATCAGAAATAAACTGAATCTTGTTTTTGGACTTTTGGCTTGTCAGAATGGCTTACAAACTTCCAGACATCATTTTATATAATGGAAACAAGATGCCAATTATTGGATTAGGAACTCAATATGTAAGTATGCAAAGCCTTTTGTGCTATTTCACCTTTTCCAGTACTGTACTCATATACTATAATGTACAAGATGTAACTAAGGAAAAAGAAAGCGGCTTCTAGGCGATATAAATAAGAAAAGAAAGGGAAATTAACCCACCACATACCAAAGTGGACAGATGTGATGAGAGGGAACACTTAAGCTGCCTTGTTCACTAGTAGAAAAAACGGGCCATTAGGCTCGGTACGTGTGTGCACAACGAACGTTACCCTGGTGGTTGAGTGGTTAAGTGATCCCCAGTTTGAATCATTGTTTCGGCTGGTATTTTCATGGGCACTTGTCTTATAAAAATATTTGATGGGGATTCAAACATTTTTACCGAACTTGTTCATGTTGGTTGGTACCTTTAAGAGATGCTTGAATGGGTTCAGTATTCAGTCACAAATCCCTCGTAATCACCCCAAGAGATAAAGGTTAATGGAGTAAAACAGTTCTTGCATAAACAAAGTTTATATTCTTGAATTTTACGTTGGACAAGTTGAGGTACCAGAAAGATAAGTCATCGATACTATCATCTCCTTGGATCAGATTGCAAGTAACAACATTTACACGCTGTGATAGTAATTTTTCAGAAAATTGTCCCCCAGTTTCAAAAGATCATCCAATGGCATCTCGGAATAGCATCAGAGTCCACTGTTCTGATCGTAACTTGAAGTTTTCTAAGTTCCCCATTTCACCACTAATAAAAAATCTTCAGTCCCCAGCCACACAGTTTGCTGCCCAGCACGGAGCTCTTCTCGCCACGACGGCCTGTTTGAAAAACCGTTCGAAAACTATTCCCGACTGCTTGCGCTGGTTGGCTTTTTATAGCCTAGGCTTATGTATTGCTGAATTGCAATTGAACAATGGTGTATTCCTGCCGGGAAACACTATTCTTTAGGGAATTAGCATTGTCCCCCATTCCTGTGGAACACTAATGTTACTTGTATATTCCCGAAATTTTAATATGTTATAGTTTAATTTATTCCCAAACTTTTCAATCCTAACATATTTTCTTGTAATTATTCTCGTTGAAGAGCAATTAATTTCTAAAAGTCACACATGGTGATGCCATCAAATAATGACACTAAAACTTCGTTTTTCTTACTTTAAATTTCGATTAACCTTTGAACTGTTATATGATTGTTATTAAATGAATTTTTATCTCATATTTAAGCCTACTTTTATCTTCCTAGTTCTTATATCTAAAAAGTTCCTTTTCTTTATTTTTTCAATATCTCCTCAGATAAATTTTAAAAGCATACAAAATGCACCTTAAAATGATCGTCATTCGCTGCTTTCTTAGTGGAAATGAATGCAACCAAATTCATTATGACTGACAAACAACCTTATTTGAATCTTATGTCTTTTATGAAAATGGATAAGAATCAATTTGAAAAGTACTTTCTTGTTAATAAAATGGTTACAAAAGATCTTTACAACTATATGAGATTTGCTTCCTTCTAAGTGGTTTTAGTAACGTGATAAACATATATCAAGGTTATGTCCTGAGCTGAAAAGTACTTTACTATGGAAAATGAATATAAAAGTTGTTTGCTATATGTCTTATATGTAATAAATCTCCTGCTGAATGGTTTAGATAATATAATATATGATACACCTAACCCTCTGGCACGGCTTGCTGTGTAATGTGAAGTGCTCTTCCATGGTTCGGATTACATGTTAAGCTACAGAGCCTACAGAGCTAAAAGCACTATTTGTAACACGCATGTGTATGCATCTGAAGCAAATATTCGAACCAAATAAAGTTTTATGGGGTCCTGGTTGGCCCAGACAAATGCTCACTTATGCATAATTCAGAAAAGATGAGTCAAAATTCAGATTACTTGTATTGATCTTTATGTAGTACTAGTGTTTTGGGTGAGTGAGAACTGATTAAATTACAAAACTATTATGTATGTATTTAATGTTGAGTAACTGGAACTTCATACTGTCTATTTTTCTATGCAGGATTGGCAGTTAACGGGTAAAGCAGTCGACACGGCCCTGGAGGTTGGATACAGGCATTTCGACACAGCCTATTCATACGGCAATGAAAAACAAATGGGAGAAGTCTTGAAGAAATGGATTACCTCAGGGAAATTGAAAAGGGAAGAACTTTTCATAGTAACTAAGGTAATTTTCTAAAACTATTTTTTAAAAGTTGTGATGGAGCTTATCCTCTTGGGGCAAAGTTCCTTTTTTATTACTATTATTTATCAATCATATTCCTTGGATCCCTGTTGAGGAAGGACCTCTGGGATGTGAAACATGTCATGGTTAATGCACATACATTCAATATGAGTCATAATCATAGTGAAAACAATTATACCTCAAAGAGAGATGAATAGAATAAAAATAAAATTTATCAAATAAAAGAGTTGGAGAGGGTGCAAAGAAGGGCTGCTAGATTTGTTTCTGGAAATTATCGCAGAATGCAATCAGTGACGGATATGATAAAGGAGCTGGAATGGGATTCATTGCAAGACAGCAGGAGGATGAGGAGGCTCATGGGAGTGTACAGGGCATATACTCGCGATGAGGTGTGGAAAGATATTGCAATAGGTATGAAAAGTAGTGCATGGAAGGGAAAAGATGACCATGACCACAAGCTGGAACTTGATTTCAGGCACAAGGGTGTCGGAAGATTCTCTTTTTTAGGTAAGGGTGTCAGGGATCGGAATGAGTTATCAATGGGAATGATGAATAATTTACCAAACACGTTGAAAGAATTTAAAGATAAAATTTGTAGAGGGTAAATGTAGGTGGGTGCAGGATAGGGGGAAGATGGGTGTGTAGGGAAATTGCCACCAGAGCCTGTGCTCCATTGCAATTAAATTAAATTAAATTAAACATTAATTTTTACAACTGAATTTTGCAAAGGTCATATTGAATACATCCATTGGATACTTTTGTTCTACCTTAGAACTTTATAAATTTAAATTTTATATTCTTTCAGAGTTTTTGGATAATTAAGGTTAACTGAGCTAGAAACTATTATTTCTTTAACAATATTGTGGGGAATTCGAGTGACCATGTGTTCATTTCTAGAAGTTTTTAACATCCAAACTCAATCTGTTACTTATGCCCATTTGGTTTCCTATTTTTGCATTAGGCAAAGTAATCAGATATACATGTACTGGGAGTGCTGTACAAATCCAATCTCCTTGCTGTTTGTCCTCTTTTAATTACGATTAAAGTTTATACCAAAACAGTGTAAAGTGTGTTTGTGTTTATGTATTTGTCTGAGACCTCCTACCTTAATCTGTGATGAGTTCAATTTCTCTCTCCACAGATAGTAAGTGTTTCAAATATTTAAGTTCAATAGTGTTATTAAAAAATGTATTTGAAGTTACTTTCTACTACTTCTGCAGCTTCCTACATCCGGAAACCGCAGAGAGAGTGTTGAGAAGTATATGAAGAAGTCCCTGGAGGCCCTGCAACTGGACTATGTTGACCTGTACTTGATACACCACCCAGTCGGTATGGAGGAAGAGGATGGCAATGGTGGTCCAGCACGCCTGGACATGAAAACAGATATCATCAGCCTCTGGAAGGTAATGCGACAATGTGACAATGTGATGGAGTCTGCTCAGATCTGCTTCTAGTCGGTGTTGCACAATCACTCTCTGCAGTATTCATTTGGTCCTGGTTGTTGAACAGTCTACATTATCAGACCACAATGAAGATGGCAGAATGTACCATTGGGCAAGACGTTTCGGGGTGGTGGTATGGAAAGGCATTAAAGTCCAACAGCTGATTGAAATGGCGATGAGATGTTGTAAAGTACCTTTTTGTTCACCAAAACCACGCCCACTAGCTACCGACACCTGTAAATTATTCTATAGATCAATTGTAAAGTTGCCGATGTTGGACTTAGAAATGTCGAGAAGAGTAGTTGTCAACTTTGAGGAATTTTCCTGTAATCTTTCCCACAGGGACAATTCACCATAAAAATCATTTTAAAGTGTATTTATCATATCGGGAAACGTTTAGTTTAAGAGATATTCCCGTTTGTTCATGTTTTGAATCACGCGATCGGAAAAGTAGAAAACTAAGATAGAGTAAAGCTACAGCTGACGTTTTATCAGCAGCTATAGTCTTCACTGTCCCCGATATTTTGGTAATAAAATTAAGTAATTTGGCAAAGTTTAATTAGTAGTTTTAATTAAGAGAAAAAAATGAACTTTTTAATTAAAAGGAATATTAATTTGAAATTTATATCAGTACATAGCCACAATTGAGACGATTATGAAGATATCATGGTTTTGGTAAAAAGTTTAAGCATTTGTCCGGTATTTAAGTTTTTGAAAAGTAGATTGTCGCGTATTGTTGTTCAAGCGCGAAAAAATTCCGCCAAGCTGGTCATGTGATGACTTTAGTTTTAAGACTTTAGAAACCCTTTGGAATGTTAAATTAAATTAAAACAGATAGAACATGACAATAGAAAGTCCCTGTAAAAATTCCAAGTTAAACCATTATGTACTTTTGGAGATATTAATGAAAGAAAGATTCGCCAAGGTCACAGGCTCGTATAAGTCAGTAAAAGACCTTGCTGTAAGCTCACGTTGTCTCCTTCTTACGCCGGAAAGTGATCGCGCTAGTTAGCGGCACAGATTAGGGTAGAGGTTTAGGCCAATTTCAACATGCCGTAGTACTCACTAGTGTTAGGGGGACTTTGTGAGTGTTTGTCTTCTCGTAGAATTGTACTTAATCTGCAATTTTCAAAGAAACTGTGGTTCGATGCTTTATTCAAGATTCTGGTACCGACAATTTACGAGTGAACTATTATCAATAATATAAGTACTGTGTTATTCTCAAACTGTGTTAAATGACTTTATCTTGTTTACCCTTCGCATTTGGGGTTTATTAATACGAATGCTTGGTGACCAGGTTATTTAATATCATAGGTGTTCATAGTTCAGGTGAAGGTGATGCAAACCCCCATGAACATCTCGGCCTGACACTGTGCTAGAGAAGTGAGGGAAATAGCCTCTGAACACTTGGTGGAATGTGATGGGATCACATAATGCTAGTGAGGGAAGCAATGAATAACTTACCAAAAACAGCAAAAAAATTTTAAATTGAAATTCGAGAGAGAAAAATAAAGGCGGGGGGAAGTTACACTACAAGAAAATTAATATATTTTTTTTAATGCGATCAAAAGCGCGCGCGCACACACACACACACACACAAAACAAAGAAACAAGTAAGGATAATAAATGGGTTATTGAGTTTTCTTCCACAGTTCCTTGTTAAATGGAAACCCCATTTTTTTATATTAAAAAAAAGGTTGTAAAAAAAGTATTTTCATTTACAAAGAATGGGAAAATGGGAATGAAGGGATTATGCGCATCATCAAAATTAAATCGAAAGGCATTGGAGCAGATGCAAAGTAGGCCTGCCAGGTTTGTCTGTTGAAATTAGCATATAGAATTTTCAGTAACTAATATGATAAATGGGGTTCAGATCTTTATGGAAAAAATGGGAAATATGCATTTGAATATGACCTTAAAAATGTGTAAATATGACCTAAAAATGACAAAATATGGCCAAACATTTAAATTTACTATACATCATACTATACATATGCTCAATTACACATAATTTATTTTGTGTAGTAGAGTTGCTTTCATATAGACAGCATAATTTTCTTCCATGTACTTATTGCACCATTGGTAAATTTAATTTTTTAGTAGCATTGTTGAAGTCACTTTAATTTCACTTACTTTATGCAAAAAAATATCTTTACATAAAGTCACATGTTCGGAATTTTTTTTTTCGGCATGGTGGTACTCACTGATCTACTGCAGATTTAACACTGACTGATTATTATTTTCAAAAGAATTAACGAATTGAGGTATTAAAAGGCAGGCGGTACATTAACATTTAGAGAGGGACAATAATGTATAACTTTAATTCTTGATTGGTGAATTGCACAAAATTCAGTGCCAATTAGTTTTGATTTTCCTACAAATTTATGATAGGAATACAGTCCTGTGAATAATTGTCTTATTTTCTTCTCTTATAGTGAATTCCCGGTACTATTAAAAAATTACCAGATATATCCTCAAAATAATACCATAAACATTATCATAATGTGACCAAAACTAGGAAAATTGCCTGATTATGCGTTTATAAGCTATATCAAATACATTTATGTTCAATCAGTATTTAATTGAGCATTACAGCTCAAAAAGATGGCAGGGAAAAAATATGAAAGTCATTAAGATCTGAACCCTGGTGCAGGGGCGTACCAATCGCAAATGGCGCCTAGGGCAAACAGTTAAATTGCGCCCTTTCGTAAATTATTTAAATAATAAATAAATAGATGTACTAAATAAAACAATCATAAATCTTACGAAAAACATTTACTTTTGGTTTAGAACAAAATTGTTTAATAGTATTAAACTTAAAACTGCACCTTCCTTGCCTTCTGGGGCGCAAATAGATTAATAACATTTTCGAAATCTGTTTCATCGATGTCTTCTCGCTCAACACTGAGCAAAGGTATGTCGCATAACCTTTCTTGACCCATTGTAGCCCTCAGATACCCAGTATTTAGTTTTAGCTTATTGAAAGATCGATCACAACTTGCGATGGCTATTGCAATCGTAGCCATAATCTGAGTTGATAAGCACAGATTCTGAAAGACGCTGTTATCTATGAACAAGAAGCTCTTCAGATCTATTTATGCTTACATTTTTTTTTTAATATTGTACTAGCATTCAAACATTCAATATTTCTTCATATAACTGTCCTCCGTTAGTATCATAGCCATAGAAATCTCAAAATTCTTTAGACTTCTTATTTAAATGGTCGCAATCGTCAATGTTATAACACAGTTTTTAATATCTTGGGGAAATACAAATCTAAAGTCGGTTTCATGCAGACGACTGAAACCTTTCTCTCATTTCACACACAATACGATCCAGTGATCCCTGCATAATTCATTCTAATTCTTCCTTAGCGGTTAACCCAGCGTTCTTCGCATTCTATCCAGCTATACTTTTTTTCGCCTTTGACATCTTTCAATCACTACATCTGATTCCTGGCAAAGATTGAAACCTTTCTCGAGTTGCGTCATTAACCAACCTCTCTCCTTTATTAGTTAAAATGGTGTAGGAAATTTTTTATGTCCAAGGCAGCATCATAAAAATTCATGCTATGATCCTGGAGCCGCTTTTTAACACGTTCAATAGAAGCGAATACATTATTCCAGTATCCTAATAAAGTCGAAAAATCGTAGAATAACACTCTATCACTAATTTGATTGCCATCGTCTGTCATGTCTTGGAGAACACTCAGCATATCTTCAAGAAATTTACTAACTGGCTTTACTGCTTTAACTTTGTACATCTTGTTCCAGACTCAGACTTTATAACCACAGGCATGAAGTTCCTGAGCTTTTCCCACCGCAGAGTGGAACGAGAAAAGACTACATAAATAATTTCAGTAGTTCCAAAAAACATTATAGTATCCTGCTTGGATACATGCACATGAAGCAAATTGAGTTTACCGCAATTCATAAATATCGCCAGATTATTATTTTCAATTATTATTTCGTGAACACCAGTTTTGTGCCCAGCCATCACAGCAGCGTTGTCATAACATTGTGCACGATAATCCTGTATATGGAAACCGTCTTTCTTCAGCTTCTTAAGAATTTCACCCACTAATCTTCCAGCGTCCTTTCGATTCATCTGGATGTAACCGAGAAAAGACTCCCTAACGTGAACCGATTTCCTCTCAAAATTAACTTCTACGTATCTCAAGCATCTGCTCACGACGTGCATGATCAGGAGTAGAGTCAAACATGAAGAACTTATTATTTTGATTTGCGAATATTTCTCAATAAACTTTGGCGAACAGTGGTCGACATCAGATGAATGAACTCATTTTGAACATGAGGTGAAAAGTAATATGGGGTGATTTTTAACCTGAGTAAGATGGTTATTTATGACAGTGTCAAATATGTGCAGAAGCTTTGTAAATACAAAAAAAAATTACCAATATTATGGGATCTGGATCTATCGCATGTACTCAGTCTTTCTCTGTGACCTCGTAATGCAAGATTTTGAATGGTAAAAAATTTGATGCAGTACGCCACTTTTGTTTTTCTCTCTCGATCTAGGTCTGAAGTTCGGCGTCAATAATTCCTCTATTTGCTTCAAAATTTCTTTCAGTTTCTTCCCTTTGGGTGAAATACTCACCATGATTCTTTGCATATTAATGGACAGTGGGCCATTCACGTACCCTCTAGTGGGCAAATTCATCTTGGTGCTCTAATGAAGATAGATTATCTAATTATGAAAAGATAAGACAACAGATGCAGAAAGCAGACAGAGAATAGACTAACCACGGGCGAGTCACTTCTCCACCTCGATTTCCTATGTCTTCTTAAACATTTTTTGTTAATACGAAGGTTGTTTGTAGGTAGGAAAGGACCCTCAGTATTTTTAAAATATTTTTAAACCATTTTAATTATTTCTATTTTCAAATCATCTGTCAGAAATGATTTCCCGGTAATCTTATCGAAGTGTATAAGTCCAATATCATGCTGTATTTTTACTTCTGGTATGGCATTGTTTTTTTTACACCTTCCACTGTATCATCCCCACCAAGTTTTTCTCCTACTAAATTACTAATGTTTTCTTCAAATTCTTCAGTAGACTTAGAACTGGTAGCCTCACTGTTCTTAATGTCGTCACACTCAAAATTATCTAAAGTTACTTCCTCCTCGTCTTGTGCTAACTTAGTATTGGATACCTAGGATTTAATTGTAGATGTTGATGTAGGCAACTCCATATAACATGTAGAATTTTCAGTAAGGGACTTCTTGAAATACTACCTGGATTTTTGTGCTATTTCCTCCTGCAATTTTCGTTTTTTCCATCCCTCATCCCCACTCTCTTGTTTGTTTGAAAACAATTGTTTCATATTGAGTTGATATTATTGCGAAATCAGTGAGGGTTTTGAAATAACCTGGAATAAATAAACAAATAATTATAGATTGTTTTCCAAATAAAAAAAGGGAATAAACTGCATAAAGCTTGGGTTAGGGCTGTATGTATTGAAATGTTTAGCATTTTTTTAGCAAATGCCCAGGATTCTGAACAACTTTTTGTTTCCCGAACCACTAGGATTCCACATCAGGTTTCGAAGGTTTCCGAATCGAAGTTCATTACACTGTATTGTCACCAGACTCGTAGAAGATTCCAAATTTTCAGCCTAATGCAATATTTAGAAGGGTGTGAAAACTGAGTTGCCAGATTTTTCTCAAAGTAACTTTCATAGTTACCTATCTTTACTTGTATATAACTATGTATTTACTAAGCTAGTAAAAGCGTCTTAAAAATACTAAACAAACCACACTCAGTCTCTGAACGCGCCCCTGCTCAGGTACCTGCATCGGCCGGTAAGCCATATAAAATGTGTTTTACTGTACCTGCTAAATATGTTTAGGTTTTCGCGTGTTGTGTACTTAGTATTCAAATGAATTTCACTGTAAATATACACAGTTCCATTCGAGATCACGTCACTTACCAATGTTTACATTGCGCATATTACCTACTGTAGAAAATAGTATTTCAGTAATTTAATGTATGTTGGTACTTACCGTAAAAATGTCAAATATTTTTGTCCAAAGCGCTGTCCTTGACTGTAATTTAACTTATTATACCGATTAGCTTGACGATCGCGCGCAACAAATTCAATGCAAATAAAATGCACAACCGCGCCACGCCAATCATATCAGCAATTAGCCAATGGAGAAAGTATGACTTGTCTTATATCCCTAGATTAAAACTTGCTTGATTAGGCGCGGGGCAGGGGCCGCAACTATTGGCCCATTCAAGGACATTTGGACAGAGCACACAATATATCTTCCGATCGCGTTCAGATTACTAAAAACTTGTTCTATTCGCTGTTTACTTACTCCCTGACGCTGGTTCACTAAAGCTCACCAGCCACGCGTGGCAATATTTGAATATGAAATATTGTAGGTTTATTTTGATTTTTAAGTTTAATAAATTGCCAATTTGGCGCCCCCCTTTCAGTAGCGCCCGGGGCACGTGCCCTACCTGCCCCACCCTAGGTACGCCACTGCCCTGGTGTTAAAGGAGCTACATTTGGAGTCATTCAGTAAAGAAAGTCGGGAGATATGTGTAAGGCAGATGTTTGCGATGAGGCCTGGATGGATACTAAACAAAGAATTAGTCACACAGTGTGAATAAGCAGAGAGGACCATGGACAAAATTTAGTGCTGAAAAGATTTCATTTCTAGATGAAGCAGCTAAGGATTGAAATAAGTTATCAAGAGAGGCACTGAAAAGTGTTTCTGCAACAGTGAAAGAATTTAAAATGTAAATGTTTGTAATGGTTAAGTTTGTGTGTCGGAAAGTTGATACCATAGCATGAGCTCAATTATAGTTAACAGTAATAAAATGGATACGATTGAGTTATAATAAACTTTATTGTTTTCATTTACATGTATCTGTCTTCATTTTAGAGAAGACTTTATCAATGGGCTTATTATGTATCTATTTGACACTCCTTATAAAAATAAAAACACAACCAATCTCAGATGATTTAAATGTTTGTAGCCCTTTGACAGCACTAAGTACTTTCTAAACAAGAATAATGACCAACAGTAAAACATGGGAAACTTGTAGACCCTTATTCACATACATGAAGATTCTGTCAGTACTAAGCACTTACATGTTTTAAACTACTCAGTTATTTTGTTTAAAAAAAATAAAAAATAATGTCATAGAAAAAGATGCAGTTTGAAAAACAAATAATGAGGTACATGTGCAATATACTAGGAAACAATAACAATTGTATCTTATGTATTCAAAACCTAAAATGCACCAAAAAGTAAAATTTTAATTAGGGATTATAATTACACAATAATATAAAAAACACATCCAAAAGGGAAAATTTTGAGGAATTGTTACTGTCATATTTTCAGTATTACTCCTTTTACTCTGTAGATGAATATTTGGAATGTATCATCTGTAGTAATTCACGTAATTGTCTTAATTTATAATTGAAAAAATCCTGATGTCATTATGTATAATGTGCATATGCATATGATTTAGAGGACAAATAAAATACTACTAATACTTCTACTACACAATTGCATAGTAAATCTCTTATTGCAATAATTTAACCATTTTATCCACCCAAGCAGATGTAACTATCAGGATAGCAATAATTGTCCTCTTTCGTTGTCTGTATTTAAAAGAACATGAATTATATAACTACATTAATCTAAAATCATTATTATAAATATGTATGATTTAAGATCTTTGAACTGTAATGCAATGAACCACTTTGCAGGGAATGGAAGCCCAAGTTGATGCAGGGCGTGCCAAATCGATCGGTCTGTCCAATTTCAACTCGGAGCAGATAAAGCGAATCTGTAAATCGGCTCGCATCAAACCTGCAAACCTGCAGATTGAAATGCACGTCTACTTCCAGCAGAAAGAGTTGGTCGCCTTCTGCAATGCTCTCGACATTACTATCGTTTCTTACGGCACGGTAGGATCACAGGGAATGTACCAGTTGACCAAAGACCGGAATTTAAACACCAGCGGGTATGTATATCATTAAAGTATGCAATGAACTAAACTTTCTTTAAATGTATTGCTGCTATTTTAGGAGTGTTTACTATATTTTAACTTAATTGTGATGGAGAACATGCTCAAGTGGTAATATCCTTATGTGTCTTCATTCCTATTTTATGATTTAATTTTTTAACCTCTAAAATATTGCAATATTGCCATTACTTTTGACCTTTACAAAATTTAATTTTAAATTTTTCTATATTTTTGATTAATTTTTCAGTACTTTTGTTGTTAATTTATTCCAATCCCTGACTACCATATCAACAAAAGAAAATTTTCCTTTTCCTTATGTCTGAAATTGAGTACCAACTTGTGGGTATGGTCATCTCTTCCATTCAAAATTCTACTCATAATTCTTCCACAAATATCTTTGTGCACCTCATCACCAATGTACACCTTGTACGTTCCCAGCACTTCATTCAACTTCCTCATGTCTTCCACTGAATCCTATTCCAGCCTCTTTCACCAAAGTTGAAGGCATCGACGAGTGAAAAGCATACACTATTAACAAAGACATATATAATATTTTGATTTTGCAAGTTATTCGTGTGATAGGGTGGGAGAAATATGACACATGACTCGGTGTGTGCACACCTGCTGAACCATACAGCTCATGTCCCACCATATGAATAAGGTGTAAAAACCAAAATATTGTATGTACTCATATTTTTGTTCGTCACCTGTTTTTCACTCATTTCAGCCTTCAGTTTGGCGAGTGATCAGTCATTTTCCCTATCCTTTGTAATTTATATTGCCTAAAAGCCATTTCCTTTTTCCTTATAATCATTCCTGATTCTTTATAATTCAAGAGATACAAATTGTGAAATTTGTAGCTTTGTGTACTGATCACAATTTTAATTGGAGGATGTCCTTGACTTACTAATCCAATTTGGTACAGCCGCATTTGAAATTCAAACAATTTCAGCTATAGGTGATCTTTGTGTGAGGAAACTAGTGTATTTTGCTTATTTTTGCTCCTTAATGTAATGTGGAATAATATTACAGGGCAATTCTACTCATAGCGACAAAGTGTTCAGAGCCCGAAAGTAGGAATTATATGTGGGGTTAGCAGTAGAACTTCGTGTAGAGAGCTGTACAACATTGATGGTGAAGTATATGTATATACACATTAATGTCCTATAAAATTGCAAATTGTACTCTATTTGAAACAAATAGTTATTTGTCGTATGATTATTTAAAAAGTTACACAATAGGAAATGTACATAACACGAGCTTGTTTAATTTCATATCTCTAGACAGGGCTGGTTTAGGGAATTTCGGGGCCCCCTACTTCTTTTCTAGATATACTTTTGCCTAAACTTTAGATAATTTTTGTGACTTTATATACACACACACACACACACACACACATATATAATCTGTGTGTAGAGCTCAAACAACGAATAAAGAGGACTGAGGTTTCACTAAATCTGTGTACGAACGGGCCAGCAGTTTATTGAATATTAGCTGAACGGGACCAACTAACATTTCACGAGTCCTCATCGCCATAGCAACTTATATCTTATTGCCTTTTCCCTAATAATATATATATATATTATTAATTTCTATCTACTCTCAGGAAATAAAAATATAATTTTCATATGAAAATATTTCTGTTCTGCCACACCCTGATCTGAACTTGGACCCCCTTAACTGAGTTTGGGGCCCCCTAAATTGCAGCTCAGCTCAGGGGGCCCCCTGAACTGCACTTCCCACAGAGCCAGTCACTTATATTGGGATCCATAAAAAATGAATGTATTGTATTCCACAGTATATCTGTTACTAATTGTGTTGTGCAGTAATTTTCTCAAACAAATTTAGCTGCCCTCCTTTGCACCTCCTTCAACTCCTGTATTTGATACACAAACTGTGGGTCCCACATTACACCATCACATTCAAACAATTGTATGACCAAAGCTTTGTTTTTTATTGTTCATAAACAACAATGTTACAAGTTAGAAAGGGCAAATTGTTATATAACATTTTTTCTCAACAGGATACCACAGGAAAATCCTCTGACAGACCCTGTGGTCCAGCGAATAGCAGACAAGTACAAGAAGACAACAGCACAGGTTCTCTTACGCCACACCATGCAGCTTGGGATCGCAGTCATTCCAAAAAGTTCCAATCCTGAACGAATCAAGCAAAACTTTGACGTATGTATCTACAATTATGCTGCTCTAAAACTTAAATAAAAATTTATGATTGTTATTTGAAAAGGTTGCCCTATCACAAGAAAAATGATTTGAATATTTTTACCAGAATGTTTTCTACATTGAAACTAACCTTTTATGGGGATGATATGAAAAGTGTTTATAATATCTCAATATCCTCAGCCCTTTCTGCTAACAAGACAATGTCATCATAATATTTTTCAATAAAAATAGATGCTGATTCCTTGCTTTATATGCATCCAGTGCGGATCCAGGGGGGGATGCTAGGTGGCTCAAGGCCCCCACCCCCAAAAGTATCTAAGTCCACCCCAAACATCGTAATTTTGGAGATGTGGAGACTTTTTTTTTTTTATAGCTCTGTTGATCTTTTGAGGGTGGCATGACTATAAAGCCTACCCTGTATTAGCTTCTTCGGATGTTTTAATTACTCCTCGTCCTGTCAACGTAGCAATATTACGGTCCTCGGTGGTTTAATTACTATATTGATTGATTAAAAAGTCCACCAGGTTATGTTGAAGGTTTGTTTATTTACTCAAAACGAAGTCAGCGATGTTCACATGCATAGATACGATACAGAGATGCACTTCTGAGCAGTCGTACATAAAATCTCTGTGAATCTCTCTGTAAAACTGAATACTGAGTGAAGTCAACTATATAACTAACTAACTCTGTCCAGCTGATCTGTTTATATAGTCTCTATCGAAATTAGAGAATTCTTCAAAGGCATCCACCCATATTTCTCGATCATTAACAATCACTCAAACAATCAAACATATTAAAAACAATCAGAATTAATACAAAATTACTTAACAACATTACAAAATTATTTGCAGAAACCATCTCAAACTGTAGAAAATTGTCCTGTAGACATCATAACTTGCATTAATACATGGAATTACAAACATTTAAGAAATTCTCTTGCACCATTCGGTTCTTAAACATATTAAATGGGCTTTAAATAATTTTCTTTTATAAAACAAATACTATATACACTAATTTACAAGGAATTACAAAACAAACACACCAGATCATATTCAAGCAAACTTTAGCTCACTACAAATAATTCATACAGTACAATACTATTCAAAATTCAGGTATGAGGGCTGTTACACCTGCCTGACTCAAACGCCCTCCCCCCCCCCAAAAACCAAAATCTTCTCAAGACACCTCCCCCTCCACAAACCAAAATTCTGGATCCATACATATCAGACCTGTTAAAGTTCACCAGACATGCTTTTTGTTTATTTGAACTGATATTTCGTTGTTAGATTCCACCTACTTATAGTGAGTTTGTCACCAATGCTAGGACACAAGTTTTTCCATCCGTCTCTGAATTGTGTAAGTTTCGTTCCTTCATAAGTGTTATGTGTAATTAATAAAGCAGACATTGTGAAGTGTTCCCAGAGTGGTGTAGATCAGTGTTTCTGGACCCGTAGTCCGCAGGCAGAATATTAATAACTTACGTACCATGCTCGTACTGCATGAGGCTGCAAGCAAGTATAACTATAAGCACAAGTTTTTAAAAGCAATGAATATTTAAACAAGCAGACAAAAAATGTTGCATTTCCAGGATGGTTATAGGGCAGCACTGCTAATACAATAATCTATCCACTTGCTGTTGGCATCAAAAAGAGTGCCGTTCTAAGGATTTAGTAAATGACCATTTTA
Organism: Vandiemenella viatica; assembly: GCA_031002005.1. NCBI lineage: Eukaryota > Metazoa > Arthropoda > Insecta > Orthoptera > Morabidae > Vandiemenella > Vandiemenella viatica. The sequence continues at coordinate 134,500,941 of CM061918.1, forward strand.
TGAGGGTCTTGTTGTAGGTGTGAGTGAACATGGTACATGGTAGGGGTGATAACATAAAGAGTAGTGCAGTCACCAAAAATGAAATGTCTAGTGTCTTTCATTTTATTTTGTGAATGCAGGTCTGTTATATAGTGTAGTGGCAGATAATTGGCGTGGTTGTGCCATACATACACCAATTGCAACTGAAAGTAATCTGATCACCACTCTATAGGAATAGAGAATACTGGCTCAGGTACCCAGCTTCGCTCATGAAGTTGATATGAAATTGTATGGTAGTTGCAATAAAAGGATAAACTTTGAAATGTAAGAGGTAATTTTTTTTATTGAAAACATATTCTAACTTTTGCAATACTTGTCTATAAACAACAAATTTCATTTTGTTATCTGGGGTATATATGTTCAAATTTTTAGAATTTCCTACTCGATAGCAAGCTACGTATAGCTGACCGTGAGAGAAGTAGTAGTCTTCGAGATTGATACCGAAATGATTTAATGTTTGTAATTGAGCTTCGTTAATTGCGAAACTATAGGCTAATTTGATTGGAAATCGCAGTCTTTTAAATTGGAATGGCAGTTCAGTAGCGATCAGTGGTATTCTGAGGATTAATACTATGTATTTTTCGATTCTGGAGTTTCCCCGATTATGTAATGTAGAAATTCGTGTGGAGGTGTTTCCAATGGTGGTAACCAAATTTTTCCATTCATGCAACATGTAACACGATTTGTTCCATGTAACGATTTATTATATGATGGAGTTTTACAGGTTCGTTAATAACAATCAGTCGCCACCCGGTACCTGGGAAGATAACCAGGATTGCCGATACAACCCTTATGCCTGGCTATCTACTTCTAAATAAAGTTTGTTTATGCGTAATCGTTAGACTTCAAACTTTTTATTAACCGACTTCAAAAAAAGGAGGAGGTTCTCAATTCGTCTGTATTTTTTTTTTTTTTTGTATGTATGTTCAGCGATATCTTCGACAATTTTGAACCGATTTAAATGAAATTTTTTTAGTGGATAGGGTACACCTCCAAAGTGGTCCCATATGAATTTCATTAAGAAACCACCCCATCTACCCCCTTCAACCCCATAATTTTTATAGAAATCCAGATTTTCTATTCGATCTCGTTGAAACTTTGGACATATATAGCCAAAAATAAGAGAAAAATATTGTCAACTTTTGGTTTAAAAAAACTGAACCCCTCTCCCCCTATCCACCCCCTTGATTTTTGCCAATTTTCTTTATTCAAAGCTACAGTCGACACCATTCAACTGATCTCCATAAAAGTTGGCAATTACATGTAGTTTTTCATGGAGAAGGTTTCTAACCAAAAAAATAAAAATAAAAACCACCCCTCTCCCCTTTACACCCCTTAATTTTATAGAAAACTACATTTCTTATCTGATTTTTATTAAACTTTTCCCGTGTGTACTTTAAAACAAAGAGAAAAATCCTGTCGAGATTTGGTCTGCCAAAGCTCAACCCCCTCCCTCCTTCCACCCCTTTAATTATTGTCAATGTTCTTCATAAAAAAGATACACTCTACACCGTTTGACCGATTATCATCAAAGTTGGCATATACATGTAATTTTTTATGGAGAATCTGACCAAAAAATAAGTAAATAAAAAACCACCCCTCTCCCCTTTACACCCCTTAATTTTTATGCAAACCCACATTTTTTATAAGATTTCGATGAAACTTTGGACATGTATAGTAAAAAATAAAGAGAAAAATACTGTCAACTTTTGGTTTGAAGATACTGAAGTCCTCTCCCCCAATCCACCCCCTAAATTTTTACCAATGTTCTTTATACAAAGCTACAGTCAACACCATTTAACTGATCACCATTAAAGTTGGCATATACATGTAATTTTTCATGGAGAAGGTTTCTGACCAATAAATAATAAACCACTCCATGTCTCCCTTTACACTCCTTAATTTTATAGAAATCTATATTTCTTATCCGATTTTTATTGAACTTTGCCCATGTATACTTTAAAACAAAGAGAAAAATCCTGTCAACATTTGGTTTGCCAATGCTCAACCCGTTTCCCTCCTTCAACCCCATTAACTTTTGTCAACGTTCTTTATAAAAAGCTACAGTCGCGATCGTTTGACCGATTACCATGAAAGTTGGTGCTTATATATATTTTTTCACGAAGAAGGTTTCTGACCAAAAGATCTAAAAACCACCCCCTCTCCCCATTAAACGGCTTAATTATTATACACAACCACAGTTTTTATCCAGTTTAGACAGAACTTAGCAAATTTTTAATATAAAACAAAGAGAAAATGATGACAACTCTTGGTTTGCAAAAACTGAACCCCACTCCCTGTTTCCACCCATTTGATTTTCGTCAATTTCTTTTTAGAAAGCTACAGTCGGCACCATTTGACCGATCTTTATGAAAGTTGGCACATGTAATTTTTTTTAAAAAAGATTTTTGACCAAAAAAAAAAAAACAATCCTAGCTACCCTTCACATAATATTTGTACAAAACCCACAGTTTAATCCGATTCGGTGGAACTACGCATAAACTTTAAAACAAATAGAAAAAGAAAAATACTGTCCACATAACTTTCACAAAAAAATCCTCCTTTCTACTCCTTTAATTAATCCTGTCAATGTTCTTTATACAAAGCTACCGTTTCTTTCTAATTTTGAAGGAAGTATGCACATGTATACTGCAACAAAAAAAAAAAAAAAAAAAAAAAAAAAAAAAAAGAAATACTTTCTACATTTGGTTTCGAGAGTCCAAACTCCGCTCCTTCCTTTCCATCCTTTTATCTACAGTTTCTATCCGATTCTGCAGGAAATTTGCACACGTATACTTCAAAACATGCAGAACAATAGTGTTTATATTAGGTTTCACAAGCCCAACCCCTCCCAATTTCCAATGTTCTTTATAGATACCCATAGTTTTATCATATTTCCATGGAACACTGCCCATGTTTACTTAAAAACAAAGAGAAACATAGTGTCTACATTCTGTTTACAAAACCCTACCACTCACTCCCTTAGCCCATTTAATTTTTGCAAACGTTCTTTACACAAAGCTACAGTTTTTGTCTGGTTTCGATGGAAATTTGTGCATGTATACTTTAAAACAAAGATAAAAATACTGCCCACACTAGCTTTACAAAAACCAAACTACTCTTCGTCTCCACACCCCTTAATTGTTTTTTATTCATACCTACAGTTTTCATCTGATGTCAATAGAAATTTAAACACGTATACTTCAAATCAATCAGAAAAGGCAGTCTACATTTCGTATACAAATGTCCAATCCCTCTTCCCCTTTACCCTCACCCCTTTTAATTTCCAATGTTCTTTACAAAAATCCACAGTTTTAAATCCCGTCAAAATCAATTAAGCTATTTTTAAGTCAAGGCATGATATTTATAAAATAAATGTGTCCTAATGTCTCAATATGTACCTCAGATTTCTACTTGGATCCCAAGCTTCCACGTTGCGAAAACCAATTAAAAATCTATATTTTCTGTGTGATGCCGGAGGAAACAGATATATTCCAGAGACAGATTTCTGTATGTGTTATGTATTAATGCCCAGATGTTACATGTTTCAGTTATCGACCAAAAGCTTTAACAGATGTTATGATAAGATCGAAACGTAGCCTGGACCAAAATTTAAACTGACTTTCCTTAACACAACACCCAATCCACCCCGTTCTGGAAGTTGTTGTGGTATATAAAGACAGAATTCTTCTTTGAAAGCAAGCGCTTTAATCTCTGAGCTACCAGGAAGTTCGCAAAATGGGAACTGCTGCGGCATATTTAAAATACAAAAAAACTATAATACCACTAAAAATTTAAAAATAAAATAATTTTAAAAAACATAAAAACCGCCTTCAAAAAAAAAGCACTAAAAATTTTAAAATAACGTTATACCTTGCTTAGGAAAAAGTAAATCTAAATGGACAAAATTTTACATTACTGTCATTGAAATTTTTACATTAATTAGTTATTTTTGGAGTCGGTGCCAGCGAAAGCAAGAAAAAAAAAAGGTAAAACAATAAGGGATTAACTACAATTAATGCTAGAAACATGTTTCAACAAACCTGAAACATACAGATGATACACCGATATTTACTAACTGTAAATCGTTTACTGCGTGATGCAACCTACCAACTGACACTGTAACGCCAGAGATATGCCTGGATGTCCAATAAGGTCGAGCCACAGATTAAAATACTATTAATTTGTTTCCCTATGCTCTCTCCCGCAATAACACTATCTGCCTCACGACATGCTGTAAAATATTGTGAATTTTTGTTCGTACTCCCCGTTTCGCCTCAAACGACAAAAGAAGTTCAGTTATTCGATCTTCGCGATGTGACAGCTGGCACCGACTCCAAAAATAACTAATTAATGTAAAAATTTCAATGACAGTAATGTAAAATTTTGTCCATTTACATTTACTTTTTCCTAAGCAAGGTATAACGTTATTTTAAAATTTTTAGTGCTTTTTTTTGAAGGCGGTTTTTATGGGTTTTTTTTAAACAATTATTTTATTTAAAGTACACAAATCCAGTCCAGTACCAGTCTCACATTACCAAAATAGAATCAGGCATCATACAACTTCAACGAAGATTACAGGTTAGCAGTTAGAAGGAACGCAAACTTGTCAACACACATGGTTATTATTCGCCTACTGTACAATCTCAGCTATTACACCACTTTAAGGCACTGAAAGGTGCGACACATGTTGAATACACACTAATAATCACCCGGCTAGCGAGCAACAAGTTACGCGACCATTTTCAATGGTTGCCGGCTTCAAACTTCTGACTACCAAGGCCGTCTGCTAGATACCTCGACATTGCAGCCAATCACAGTTCTTTTCGTTACCACATGATCCTGCTGACCAATCGTGTGTTTTCTTGTTGCACTCCTTACACCAAAGACCATCCCTCAGTGTAAGCTGTCCACTCCTTCTTTCATTAACTAATCAACAGTCTCGTTACAAACAGAATCCTGGTATTTCTCCACTGAATTCTTTCACGTTGCAAAATTGGCAGATGTTATCCATTTTTCCGATTATGACATGGTTGTTTTTCTTATAGGTATTGTATTCTCGTTTCGTAGTGGAATGCTTCATTTGTCAGGTTATACTGTTTACTTGCCCTCATCTGCACTTCTCGTAGGGTGATGTTTTCATGGTTCGCAGTCTTCTATTATAAGATTGTGTCCAGGGGCGAAGCTATCCTAGGGCTAGGCAGTGCAGTGCACCGATGCCCTCACGCTCAGAGGGCCCCCATGTGCAGCTGCGAGGGCCCATGGGCCTTCAGAACAAATGGACCTTATTTTGCAACAGGGCCCTTGTTGATCTAGCTACGCCACTGATTATGTTGCAGTTCTTGATTCTTTAATTAATTCATTTCGTTGTTCTTCGGTTTCTCTGCTTCTCATGGTGCTCATTCACATTCGCTGAGAACATAAACATAAACTGTGTCGTTTTTTTCGCTGTTCTTTCTGTTTCGTTCACTGGCAATGTAAACATGCCATGCGCTCTTCAACTGTTTCGTTTTCTGGGGATTCTATGATAACTGTGGCACCGCAATTTGATGATGAATTCTTTTGTAACTTGACGAGACCCCACGGACCTTGTTTTTGTCCACCTGTGTCCATGGTCTTCTCACTCTTCTTCTAAGATATTCCTCTTCATCCAATGCCGTCAATACTCAATATATCAAGATACAAGGCTTACTATACAATGTTCCCCCTCCAAATTTTTCCTTATTTTTTGGCAATTTTAACTGTCCAAAAATTTAGGATACATTTAAGATTTGAATGCTCTAAGTTTTCTCCTTCACGTCACATCTTGCACACTAATTCTCTAAAAAAATACATCTCTCACATTAAATCACTGAAATTACAAACTATCAAATATTTTGGTGGTATCAGAGGTGAAATGTTACAGAAATTGCTTGATATAAAAATGTTATAACTTATGAACAACATTGCCATTGATACATTAAAAATGACATTTAAACTCACTAAATGTGCTCATGTATTTCCCTTAAAGATAAATATGTAACTTTCTTAAGATTCATAGGATTTTGGTATCAAATGCTTACTACGCTACAGTATCCAGCCAATTGTATCATTTTTATTCATTTGGTTACTAAATATTAAGAATTTAGTCAATATTTAATTAACTTTTGATAGTTCACTTCCACTTTAATAACAGTGTTTCCATAGAAATCCAGAAGATGCTTTTAGATGAATTATATTGTAATGTCACAGTAAAATATGCCCACAACATTAATGATTATACAAAGGTAAACATTAGGCCCACATAAGTCAGTGTTCTGCAACATTATTTTCAGCAATTTACTGGTCCTCAGACTGAAAAGGTTTCAGAAATGCTGACCTAGATGGTAACCTTATAACCATGTTTGAGATTTGAATGTTCACAGCTGATGGTTTCCTCGTAGTAATGGCAAATAAATTCACACATTGTGATAAAAACTCTGATTAGAGTCTGATAATCACAGATGTTGGTGAAATGCTTATTTTCTTAGTTTGTGGATATGATTTTCATCTGTGGTCACAGCCAAGTATTTTTCAGATAAGCCTGATAGTAAGTGGGTTTGAAGCACAGCGGACAGTTTATAAGGAGCATCTGAACTATCTGGTTCATAAAGACACTTATGACCATCAAACTCCCAAAGAAGAAGAAGCCTGTAGTGAAAGCATTCAGGTTTCTGACACCCAAAGTTTTTCAGGAATAGTAAAGAAAGTTTGGAGTTTAGACTTGTGTAAAACTACATAAATTCTCTAATAGTGATCCACCTGTAGTCATTAATTAACTTCATCTGCTGTTTCCCTATTTCAGATAAAATATAATTTGTTTCCCACTTTATTGCTTTTGAAATATTGTTTTGACGTATTTATACTGATTCAAATACTATTCTGTTTCCATATCCAGTCTGCTGTGAATGAAGGATTCACTCTTTCACCAAATTTAAGTAACACTTCCAAGGTGCAGTCCAAAACAGAACATTTTTACGGATCTATTGCTAATCCTTTATCATCCAATAAAGTTATTTTATGTCCCAGGGAAAGATTTTTCACTGTGCATACATATCTATCAATTCTGAAATGAAAATTCAAACGAGATAGGGAAAATAAAACCATCACATAACAATATTTGGGACAGGGAGACTGCAATGACTAAACAAAAAGTCTCCTTAAACTCAAAATTTAAAAATAATCTGTATAAGTATATTTTAAATCATAGATCATGAACAATGTCACCAACATCATCTGTTTTATAGACATCTTCCAGTTTTGCAGGTCTTTTGTAGAAGCCTCTTCTTATTTTGGAATCATATTTATCAGTCAGACTATGGTTTTGCTAGGCCTGTGGTAGTCTTGTGAAGAAACCATCTGTTTTTGAAATGTGTAATTACAACATGTTCTGTGTGTGATAAGTAGGTTTTGGACCTTTATCACAAGTCATATTTTTTTCCCGCCTTCTTTTTGACCTGTAATGCTGAATTAAAGTGAATTAATGTTTCTTATTCTATTTAAATGCATTTTATATAGCATAAAAATGTATATGTAGGCAATTTTCCTAATTTTGTCATATTATGATGATATTTGTGGTCATATTTTGAGGAAAAATGTGGTAAATTTTTAATAGTTCCGCAATTTTGGTTGAAGTTATAGAGTGGAAGAAATTAAGGTAATTATTCACAGAACTGTACTCCCATTACACACTAGAGGAAAAAACAAAAATAATCGTATCTACCTTGGTCAAAATTCACCAGTCAAGAATTAAACTTATATGTTAATGTCATTCTATAAACGTTAATGTACTGCCCTCCTTTTAATCTCGGCAATGCCCGTGTCGAGCCACGTCAGTCAATGTCTGACTGTCGCCAATACTTTTGAAAATAATACTCAGTCAGTTTTAAATCTGCAATAGATCAGAGAGTACCACCATGAAGAAAACAAAATTTTCTGAAAGTGCAATGTTACAGAGTTAAATGAAGGAATTTGGAGAGGAATATTTTAGTAGAGATGAAAGAGTTCTTTTCTGTAAATTATGTGAAATTAAACAGACTAAAATGAAGCAATTTGAAATTTAATTTCCCAAAGGTACAATGAGTGCATGAAGGCAACTTATGCTGTCTACATGAAAGCGACACTACCTGATAAAATAAGTGATGTACAATCGAGCATAGTTTGATGTATAATAAATTTAAATGTGTAGTCATAATTTGTCAAATTTAGGTCATATTTACCTCCTATCCTTCCTTACTTATATGAAATTGTGTGTATGCTAACATGTCTTATGATTATGTTTGCAGAATTTTTACAACAGATTCAAGCATTAACCATGACAATTATATAGATAATTTGAACAATATGTTAGTAGTGCTGATTCCTCCATATTTCATTTCTAGGTATTTGACTTTCAACTGTCCCCTGAAGATATGGAAGAGTTGGATGCTCTAGATAAAGGACCAAAAGCAAGAAAGTTCAATGCCTCTATTTCCCCAGAGTAAGCATAGAAATAAGCATAACTATAAGCACAATTAAATTTAATTTTGTTGACACACATTTACATAATCACTTTAATGTTTAATTTGTTTCCATTTCAGTTGGGCAAAACATCCAGAAATGCCGTACAAAATAAGATATTAGAAAAGGACTTTTTGTGAAGACTTTACTGAGGAAGTTATATGACTGTATTGAAGCACTGTAAAAGAAATTGTGATATTCTCTGACCGGTTTTGTAAGAAAAAAGACTTTCCATAAAGTTAATTAAACTGCATAGAAATTGTTTCCATTTATAAGGAACACGAGATAGAAGCAAGGTTTTATTATTTTTTTAATTAAAAAAAAGTTTGTACAACAATAAAAATACAGTGACTTAATTTATTACTACAGATGTTTCACCTGTTTGATGTTTTATTGTTACCATTATTATCATTATTAACTGCATTGGAATACACACTCCACTACCAATTTTTTGACAACTCAACTTTTGAATTACATAAATTTATATTTTATATTCCATCACATTTTGCGATAAATTGTTTAATAACTTTGTGAAAATTTATCCCAGTCCCTGAATTCCTCTCATCTATTAATGAAAACTGCCCCAATACATTAACAACTAAACAAGAACTAGTTTTTTGTTGTGGACATGCCTTCTCTTCTTCTTTCTTCGCCCACTGTTGTAGTCCCTTGGAAGACAGGCTGATGTGAAGTTGGTGCTACATGCTGAGCACTCTCTTCATAGCCAGCTGCCTTCCAATGGCAGCACGATCCAGTTGGTAATATATCTGCTTCACAATTTGCATGCTGCATCCGCTGCCAATTATTTCTTAGACAGAATAGAGCTGTCTGTGTAGAGTTAAATCAAGAACCTCTTGTAGGCAGCTCTTTAAAAAATCTCACCATTCTTACAATTACTTCTCAGTATATATGTTCTGTCATGGGCTTTGGCATAGAACATTTTAAATTCTTTAGACAAATTTAATTACAAATGAATTTAAAAAAATGGATTGTACAGGACACAGACATCATTAGTTAACTATGCTGGGACACATCTATTAAAGTATTTTCCAGAAGTATAAGACAGTTTGCTGATAACAAAGATGTATTTAATGATAAACTGAAGGATTATCGTGTTGACAACATTCCCTACTCTGTCCAAGAATTTGTACAAAAGAATTAATTGTATCTCATTTGCCTATTGCATGATTTAGTGGTAAAAATTAATGCTTATTTTATACATTTGTTTGTAATATACAATCCTTTTCATTATGATTATTATTCACCTTGTACATATATAAAATAAATAATCCAGTTCCCTTACCACATTAGTTGCTGAGTGTGTTCTAATGTAATTTGGTACCCATACTGTGTGTCCCTTACACACTCAAGTGAGTAATGGCGAAAGTTTTGTTCCCTATATTCCCTGGTACACTCCCTCATTTCACTATTGAATAGCTGCAGTGCTGTGAAATCAATGGATATGATCTCTCCAGTATGACATGCCAAAGTGAATTATTCTAAAATAGTATGCCATGAAAATGAGATCCCCACAGAACTTCTTAAATCCCTAGGAATCAAAAGATTATCAAAAAGTTATGGAACAGGAGAAATTCCATCTGTTTTTAATAAAAAATATTATCTTCACAATTCCGAAGAAGGCGCAAGCTGACAAAAGGGAGAATTATCGCGCCATTAGTATAACATCACATGCCTCAAAATTACTGACCAGAATAATATACAGAAGAATGGAAAGGGTAGTAGAAGAGATAGTGGATGAAGATTAGTTTGGTTTTAGGAAAAACTGTTGCACAAGGAAAGCAATTATAACTTTAAGATTAATACAAATATACTTTTACGGCATTTGTTCATTTAGAAGAAGCTTTTGATAATGTTAAATGTAACAAGATGTTCAAAATGTTAAAGAAGTCAGGTCTAATATAGACTAATACTTTATATAAGAATCAAGGGCTATAGCAAAAGTAGAGAACCTGAAAATAAGATAGGATAGGGGAAAAAATTACCCATCACTTACCTCAGATGAGGGCAGGTGGGTGAGATGAACACGTAAACACAAACACAGTCAGTTACTTATATATGTATATTTCATTTATTCATTCTATATATTTTTTTATATACATATTTCAACCTCCGTTTTTTTTCGCCTATAACCGAGCACCCTCTGCCACCCACAATTTTGTGAATTGCAGAGTATATATGTAGATGTAGTAGTTGTAAATAAAATTATAAGAATAACTTTATGAATTATGCTACACAATGATTATTTTGTTCCACTTTTTTCTCTGGTCAACCTTACCCCAGCACCCCCTGCAATTCCACCACCACCGCGCTCCTTCCGCCTATATTTAATTCGTGTGGTGGGTCAGGATGTGAAAATTTCTTTCCCCTTGCCATATGTCTCGCCTCTTACATCATTAAGGCTCATGCTGAAATATTGTGCATTTGTGTTTTTATGTGTTCATCTCGCCCTCCTGCCTTCATCTGTGGTAAGTGACGGGTAATTTTTTTCCCCCTTTCCTATCTTATTTTCGGTGCCTCATGGCAGTTTCTTTGTTTCCATTATCCAAAAGAAGAGAACCATGAGAGACATGTTTCAATTAAGAAAGGTGTGAGACAAGGGTAAGCAAAATAGGAAGTAAAGAATGATTTGAATGTGGCATAAGTGTTCAAGGAGAAAAAATCGGTATGCTACGATTTGCTGATGACATTGTCTTGTTAGAAGAAAGGGCTGAGGATTTTGAAAAATTACTGAATGGCATGAACAAATTATTAAAGGAATATTTTGGACTGAATATTAATCAAAGAAAGGCAAAAGTAATTAAATGTAGCACAAATAATACCAATCACAGTAGATTAATTTAAAAAAATAGGATCGAATGCAATAGGAGAAGTAAGTGAATTCTGCTACTTGGGAAGCAGGAATGACATTAAAAGCAGAATAGCATTAGCAAAAAGAGCTTTCAAGAAAAAGAGAAATCTTTTAGTTTCAAATATTGATCTAGGGCTTAGAAAGAACTTTCTAAAACTCTATGCGTGGAGCACAGCACTTTATGGTAGCAAAGCGTAGACTTTAGGAATACCAGAAAGAAGGAAACTTGAAGCATTTGAAATGTGGTGCTACAGAAGATGATTAAAATTAAGTGAACAGAAAGTATGAAATGAACGAGTTTAGGAAATGATGGGTGAGGAAAGGCGTTTGTGGAAGAAGCTTACAGAAAGAAGAGACAGGATGGCAGGTCATATTTTGAGATATACTGGATTGGTTAATTTGTTAGTGGAGGGAACATTTAAAGGTAAGAACAGCAAAGAATATAGAGCCTACCTTTTTCATCTCTGTTCCTAATAAGCTTCACATTTATCTTCATTCCATGCTGCCCATTTCAACTACATATTCTGCCCCACCTAACTGAGGCAACTCAATATCACATCTCATTATAGTCATGTTATATATGGTAGTGCTTTAGATTATTGTCAATATACTTATCAGTACAAGTTTCTAGCAAAGTGAAAAACCTAGTGACAAATAAAAAAAATAAAAACTTTATAAATACAGTAGATGTATTTCAAAACAAAGTGCATTTAAATTTCACAATAATAATAACCTATATTCATATAGTTTAAGCACAGCAATAATATTTTCCTGTGTAAATATTTCTTCATATGATGGATACCTATCCAGCTTTTTAATTAATTAATTAAATTGAAATGAAGGGGACGCTCTGGTGGCAATTTCCCTACACACCCATCTTCTCACTTTGCTCTCTGCAAATTCTAAATTTAAATTCTTTCAATATACTTATGGTAACATACGGAATATGTGGAAAATTATCTCATAGTATTTAATTTCCAGAACACTTTTATCTAATAATTTAATAATTGGTTGATTAGAAAAATTCCCTCACTTTTATAAAAAGTGTACACATACTTTCCAAGTTAGTAACTTGTCAACAAATACTCCTATGAACTTATGTTCAATTCTTTCACAAATGTTTCCTTCACTAGAAGCAGTCTTAATTTATTATTTATATTATTATATTTAGTTCAAATTTCATTAAACATACATTCTTTTGTATGTTTTCAAATAGCCTGACAGAAGGTAGTAAATATCTGTTCATAGCCCTCAAATTAAGTTTTTAGTTAAAAGTTGCAAAAACAGTCTCTGGGGAAAATGTAGCCTAAGTCAGACACCTCTTAAGAATACGTAGAAAATTGCCAGAAAAGTACATTAAAATAAAAAAGAATACAATTGGGTTTATTTTTAACATTTGACCATGTTGGACAAACAATTTAGGGGTCTACTGGAGGTTGCGATTCCACTACACCATTCAGTAGTGATGTCATAATACTGCTGCAGTCAGTTGCAAGACGTATTATTTTCAGGCAGTAATTCTGGTGTAATACAGCCTGGACCATAATATTCAAGCAGAGAATATGTTGTAATACACCCTCGACTGGCATGAAACCGTGAAATGTACTTCAAAAAGTATCTTTAGCAATGTCTTGTGTTTGACCACTGCAGTATTATGAAGCCAATTCCTGGCGTAATCGCGACCTCCAGTGGGGAGGGTTTTTAAGGAAGAGGAAATTTTGGTCAAACAAACACAGTGCCAGTACTCAGAAAACGCTCGGCTATTAACATGTCTTCACATGTGCGTGCGGCAGCTGCGGCCTTTGTTATTATCCGTAGGATGTGAAAGAAGAAAAGAAAATTACCAAGTTGGTGGATTAAATAAAGTCATGGTCAGCGAAGAAATTATCATAGTAATTTGATTCGTGAATTGACTTTTTTATTTTGTTTACAAATATATATTTAAAGTTTTTTTATGTTTTTTTTTATTATAGCATTTATTTCAAAGATTTTGATAAAAATGAGGTAAAACAGTTATATTGTAATAGATGAATTAGCCTGGCATAAAATCAATATGTTTTTAAGCATTTAGGATCTGCTGTATGTTTGCACCAAATTCCATCAAAATCTGTTCAGCTGTGAGAAACACTATTAAAAAAGAATTACCACTTCCCGTCATCGAAGTTCTCTTCTGGTTTGATTGTTCTCGCCTGTACGACCCTAGCTGGCTTGTTATTTTTTTCTATACATCATCAATACTAAAGTTTAATATCTTGCTGATTTCATGCTATGCACGTTCTTTTTTTAGTTCAATTATAATATTGGATCTATCCCATAACACCCTCTTTGATTCATTCGCATCATTTAGAGGTAAGCAAGTTTCATTGTCCCACATGCTCGCGCTCATTGTAGAAAGAGCCAAATACCGTCCACACTGAGTGCCGAACAAACATTGCCTCGCCTTTGAGCATTCTAAAATACTGACACTAGGTCGGCTCGACCCGAGCGTGCTCAGGAGTTCACACTTGATCCGCTCGCTTCACTGAGTGTCCCATTCACCTGAGCGTGCTCACGTGGATACGAGTCCTAACAGAACTAAGTGGATCAGCATCAGACACATCACTCAGTATTGCCATGACAATGCTTCAAAATGTAAAACCTAGACAGTTTCTCCACTAATTTCTTATTAAATTCCAGGGCATCAATATCACATATATTCAGGTATTTGAAAACAACACTGAAAACTGGAGTATGTTGTGCGCGGTGACAAACTAATCATTTTTCATGAGGATTTCTAGAAAGAATGCTAAGCACTGACGTGTCAAAATTTGTTCCAATTGTGCAACCATTTGCCACCAGTGTAAGTTTGATGGATGAACTGCGCCTGGTAACAATCCTGAGCTTTTTCTGTAACTGTTAACGGTCCTTGGGCTGAATCCTAAATTAGGAATTTGCGTTGCGTGCAGGGCAGCTAATGGGCCCATTTAATTGGCTACCATGAACTTAGACCTCTATGTCAGCTGGTAGGAAAAGAACTCCCTTAATATCACTTATTTGACTATTTGCACCTTCAATATAGGCTCTACACTGAAAATAGGTTTAAGTTTCGAATCCCTTTCACTATTTTGTTCACCACGTGATGCTGTTGTAGGAATCCTTGACAAAATATTGAATACACATCCATCACGAATCACCAGGGGCGTAGGTAACTCCCATAGCGTTAGGTGGTAGGGTGCGCGAACCCCTCACTAGACCTGGTAGAGCTAAAAAAAGGTCTCCCATCTGGCCTGAGGCCCTTGAGAACATAGATATGCCACTGCTCAGGGGGCCCCCAAGCACAGATCAATGGGGCCCCCTGAGCAGCAGGCCCAAAATATTTTATTTTTTTTTCCACTGGGGCCCTAGTTGACCTAGCTACACCACTGAGTTTGCCTAGGTGTCATTTAGCCGTTGTATGAAATATGAAAAATATTACATACTTTCCCAAGGCATTGTGTATAATACTTAGGCATTTTATAGTATGATAAAACTATGTAGGCAAAGTATGAAACAAGGTCCTGATAAGGCTTTTATATAAATTACTGACTTCCTCAAAAGTTCAAATGCTATTCTGAAAAAATAATGAGAGTGCCATTAAAAAAAAACAAAAAAATCAAAATACGTAAAGATAAATGAAAGTGATACAAAACAAAATTTATGCCTTTTTTTATTAACAGAAACAAAATTTTCATATAAAAAAAAAAGAAATTAAGGTTAACTTACTTGTTGCAACATGGTATGCTTGAATGACATGGAAATGGACCAACAAGATGGAGAAGATAGCAAAGGAAATAAGAAAGTATTATATGGAATGATGAAAAGGAAGAGGAAGGAGCGGATAGAAAATGTCAACATGCTGGATAAAGATGGAAAGGAAATAAACAGCTCAGAAAGACTAAAACGGATGTGGAAGGAGTATTTTGAAGCCTTGCTGAACCCAGATTGGTCACACAATGATACAGTTGTTCAGGAGAAGCAGGAAAATAACAGTCATGCAGGAGAGAAAGAGAAGGAACTAACTTGGGAAGAAATGGAAACAGCTCTGGGTAAGATGAAGGGTGGAAAGGCACCAGGCATCATATGAAGTGAGCGTGGAAATGATAAGGGCAACAGGAGTAGTAACTGCAAGCTTCACAGTAATTGTCTCATATTTCAACTTAATTACAAATCACTCATTGAAACTGTCCACGAAACCAAAAGAAGTGTTTCTTTTTTTTTTTTTTTAAATAAAAAAAAAAAATAGTTGGTGCTGCATTTTGATTTTAAGCTAGTTCAGTGTTTAATCAGTTGATCTGATTCAATCCTCCACATTTTCCTGTTCTACTATACCCACTACATATAATACAATCTTTACCTCCCCCTATATTTAAGTCCCTAAACTTCACTTCCTATTATAAAAAATATTACATTTTTGTATATATGCTGCATCATCCAATAACATTTTCTGCATAATTTTCCTTATAGAATACATAGATAACATCAGAAACGATGGCAAATGTTGAATTTTCTAATTATAAATTAAATTATTGTCTATATTTGTCCTGTAAAAAAGCAATGCTGTCCCAGACACTCATATCTCAACAACTGATATCCAACAGGATACATCTTATCTCCAGCAGTCAGCACTTGAAAGAAGCAGTGCTTATCTGAAATCATGCTGACACAGCGGAAATGACAGCACTGAGTTACTAATATTTTAATGACTTTTGAACAATATTATAGTTAAATATTTGGTACTAGTCTTTGAATGTTTGATATTGATAACCAGCTATATTTTTCTGAAAAAGTCAGCCATAGGAAATATCAAAACTCGTAGCAATACTTAAAATGAAATGTGCAGTAATCTGAGAGGTATTTCAAGGAGAACTTACAACTGATAAAAAATCAAGGCCATTTTTTGAAATATATATAAAAGCAGCTAAACCATATATTCATTATTACTTCTGCTGTGGAAGGAAATTAGTTAAGAGTAACTTTTATCAGACATAAACTGAATCTTGATTTTGGACTTTTAGCTTGTCAGAATGGCTTACAAACTTCCAGACATCATTTTATATAATGGAAACAAGATGCCAATTATTGGATTAGGAACTCAATATGTAAGTATGCAAACTCTTTTGTGCCATTTCACCTTTTCCAGTACTGTACTCATATACTATAATGTACAAGACGTGGATTATTTAGGCTTAATCTGTTGAATTGCAATCAAGTGCATATTTCAATGGCAATTTGCCTAATTATCTAATTACTCCTTCTAATTATGTATTATTATAACTTATACATATCGAGTGTTAAATTCTTCCACGTATCTAATATTCTATTTACGAATTTTAAATTCTTTCTGCATTTTTGGTAAATTATTACTCACTCCCCTTGGTAACAAGAAAATTTTTCCCTTCCCTTTTGTATGAAATTGATTTCTAGGTTGTGCCCATGGTCATAAAGTGTGCTGGATGGTGTATCGGTTTGTTTACAGTTTACAGCATAGTAATTATGTTATCCGAGTTTGACATAAGCAAAAGATTTTGGTTAGTAAATGTAAATAAGGAAATAAAGAACAACCATCACTTACCAAAAGCAATAGCCAGAATAACAAAAAAAAAAATCATAAACAGGGGACAGTTGTACAATTAATTATACCTCTCACATATTTTCCAGAATCAATTCTCATATTTAAGTTATAATTATTCAGTTTATTTGATCTCCGTAATTTTTTAAGAATTGATTTTTTTAAATTTCCATTTCGTGCTGTTTTATCAGTACCAAAAAATGAATTTTTGGAAAAAAAAGAAAAACCCCGTCATTTAATATGTTGGATTGCAGAGAATCATAATACAGTTAATAAAATGGATGTATGAATAAAATATCCAGTCTCTAATATTTCATCAGTCGTAAAAGAAAGAGAGGATTAAAAAAGTAAATAAATAGAAAGTACAGCAACAGAACTTAAACAGGGAAGGAAGGGAAGAAGAAGTGAGGGAAAAAAATCTAAGTACAAGAAGTGATGGTTTCAATCATACTGGAGGATGAATATAGCAGAAAAACAATAATTTCACAGTGATTTTGAGCGGACAGTGGAATAATAGCCTTTAACATGTCACCATAACTCAGTTGGTATTAAGATTATTTTACACTCAATCTTTGCACATGTCTTAGTTTAAAGTCAGGATTGCTGTTTGAATAGGAATTTTTCATCACTGATAAAGGAGGAGCTTGTGTTTGTTTTATAAGATACAAATGAGAAGAGCTTCCAGGCAGGCAACAGTTCACTGTGGGAAATCTCTTCCCAAACACTTGTATTTCATTTTGATGCTACAAAATTTTGGTAAAATGGCACTAATGCTAGAATATTTCATTTTTGATACTGGGCAGAAAATTATTTTGGAACCTGACAAGTGAGTCTACTTATTGCATACATTATCAGTATTTTTTAAGGACTTATGCTCTAATTCCAGAAATGTACAAACAGCACTTATATAAAGATGTGGGATACATTCACAAAATTATAAGACATTCAAAATGTAAATGATACAATATTCTCATTTTGCTAATACAATCAAATTACTCATAGCTGAAAATATCTGAAGTGCTATTTAATTTAACTTTGCTGTGGTGGAGCACATGCTAAGGTAGCTATTGTGATAGCCAATTTTTTCATCTTAAATTATTTTACTGTTATTTCCCTCACCCAACTACTTTTGTCCTTTAAAATTTTTAAATTATTTGTAATGTTTGTTGGTAATTTATTCCAATCCCTAACACCCTTACCCGAAAAGAAAATTTTCCTACACCCTTATGATTGAAATCGAGGGTCAGTGAGTGGTCATCTTTTCCCTCCCATGAACCTCTCCCAATTCTTCCAAAATCTAGCACAGCCTCCAACATCTGTATTTGATACAAAAAATGTAGGTCCAAATACTACACCACCATATTCAAGCAACGGTCTGACCAAGGTGTGTCCCAATTCCCTAACATCATGCTGCCCATTAAATGAACAACTTAGAAACCTTTTTCTATCACCTGTCCATTGTATCCTCCATATTTGGAACAAACTTGTTTGTTTGTTTGTTTTACAGGACTAATAATATACTTCCTGTTGAAACAAAATTTTCAAGTGAAAAAATCTCAAAGCGTAAACATGTTTTTACCTCGAAAATTGTACACTACATAGGAACCAAAATGCATCATATTTTTTTTTTTAATTGACTTAACACGTTTTATTCTTTTATTGCAATTTTATTGTATTTGTAGATCAGGAAACAACATATTTCAAACATTTTAACTGACTAAAAGCAATATACCAGAAAAAAAATATTTGAAACAGAAACTCCTGGAGAAATCAATTAAAATTATTTTATTCACAATTAGTCAGTACAGTATTAAAATAGGATTTGTTATATAAACAGTATAATTGTGTATACCTGTTAAAACAATTAATTATTTTACAACACTCGTCCTCAATTATCTGCTTCATATATTCTAATCTGTGTCTTCCTCTACAGTTCTTACCTTCAACTGTTCCCTCCACAAACAAATTAACCAATCCAGCATGTCTCAAAATATTACCTACCAGCCTGTCTCTTATTTCTGTAAGCTTCTTCCACAAACTTCTTTCATCACCCATCATTTCCAAATCTCGTTCATTTCTTACTTTGTCTGTCCACCTGATTTTTAGCATTCTTCTGTAGCACCACATTTCAAATGCTTCAATTTTCTTTCTTTCTGGTATTCCTAAAGTCGATGTTTCACTACCATAAAGTGCTGTGCTCAGCACGTAGAATTTTAAAAAGTTCTTTCTAATTCCTAGATCAATATTTGAAACTAAAAGATTTCTCTTCTTCATAAAGACTCTTTTTGCTAGTGCCATTCCACTTTTAACATCATTCTTGCTTCGGCCATCAGTTGTAATTTTGCTTCCCAAGTAACAGAATTCACTTACTTTTCCTATGGCATCTGATCCGATTTCTATATTTAATCTACTGTGATTGGTATCATTTCTGCTACATTTCATCACTTTTGTCTTGCCTTGATTTATTCTCAATTCAAAATCATCTTTCAGTATTTTGTTCATGATACTCAGTAACTTCCCAATATCCTCAGCTCGTTCTGCTAACAAGACAATGTCATCAGCAAATTGTAGCATACTGATTTTTGCTCCCTGAACACTTATGCCACATGAAAATGTTTCTTTTATTGCTTATTCTACATAGAAGTTGAATATTACCAGAAATACCATTGCAGTAATAAATTCCTTAGTGCTAATTTTTAATTTATTTAAGGGTTTGTTTGTAGATTCTTAATTAGATGGTTTAAGAATCTTATTCCCATTGCTTGAAACTTTTTATTTGTGCTAAGTGAGCAATGTTCATTTCTTATACCGGGTGCTAAGGAATGAAAGTATGACAAAATTTTATTTTAGTAAAAGTCTCACCATTTACGAGATATTAATTTTTTAAATATTTTTTTGAAACATGTGACTTTTTTCATTTTATTTCATGCCATTTTAACAAATTAAGACTTTTTGAACTTTTTTTTTTAAAATTTACTCAAATATATATCTGAATCATCTAAAACAATGTTCTTTTTTCCTATTTAATACATTAAAAAAAGCTTATAAAATCTTAAATAGTATAATTATTTTATACTTCTTTTAAAATTATTGTTTTATGATAGTCGAATCTCCTAAAGAGACTATTGTGCATTTTAAACATGTAGTAAAAAATGATGATAATGATTAAAAAAAAAATATTGAAAGGTTTTTCTTAAAGTTTTAAGAAAAAACCGAGAACAATGTTTTAGGTGATTCAAACATCCTTGAGTAAATTAAATTATAAAAAATCAGGGTTCAAAAAGTTTTGATTTGTATAGGTAGCATGGAATAAACTGAAAAAAGTCACGTTTTTGAAAAAATATTAAAACAATCAATATGTCTAAAATGGCAAGACTTTTCACTAAAATAAAATTTTGTCATATAGTAAGACATGGTGTGAACTATCTGCAGTTCAGGAATTTCCTTTCTTTCCTGAACACCCTGTGTTAATCTCTAATAAACAAGTCATCTCTTGGCACAAACTTTGAGTCTGAATAATGGAAGAAAATGGTAGAAAAATGTTCTTTTCATGATATTATGAAAATTTTAATTTTTATATATTGTACAAAACAGTATGTGCTGAGTCCGATGTTGTGTGGTCTGGCATTTATAAGGAACTAGTTCCAGTGGTCTGGATTTAAGTTTTCCTTTGCTTCCAGACATGATATCAAGAATGGGAGTATAGTTCTACAACAGAGGCCACTACCTATTGCTTTTCCAACAAACAGTTGTACCCTACCTCTAATCACCTAATTATTGAAGAACTGTAGAAGCATAGTTAAAACATTTTTTTAAAAAAACTGAAAGCGTGTAAAGTAATACCTATATATACCTAATAATTGAGAAAAGCACCCTGGTGGTTGAGGGGTTAAGTCATCCCCAGTTTGAATCACTGTCTCGGCTAGTATTTACACATGCACTTGTCGTATAAAAATGCTTGATGGGGATTCAAACATTTTTACCGAACTAGATTGTGTTGGTTGGTACCTTTAAAGGACGCTTGAATGGGTTCGTTATTCAGTCGCCAATCCCACGTAATTACCCCTAGAGATAAAGGTTTATGGAGTAAAACAGTTCTTGCATAAACAAAGTTTATATTCTTGAATTTTACGTAGTACAAGTTGAGGTACCAGAAAGATAAGACATTGATACTACCTGGACCAAATTGCACGTTACTGTCACTTGCACACACTGATGGCAATCTTTCAGAAAATTCTCCGCCAATTTCGAAAGATCATCCTATGACATTCCGGGATAGCACCAGAGTCCGTTGTCCTGATCGTAACTTGAAATTTTCTAAGTTCCCCGTTCCACCACTACCAAAAATCTTTAAAGTACTCAGCCTCACAGTTTACTGTCGATCACGGAGCTCTTTTCGCCTCGGCGGCCCGCTTGAAAAACTGTTTGAAAACTATCCCCGACTGCTTGTGCTGGTCGGATTTTTATAGCCTGGGCCTATCTATTGCTGAATTGCCATGGAACAACGGTGTATTTCCGCGGGGAAACAGTATTCTTTAATGAATTAGCAAAGTCCCCCATTCCTGTGGAACACTAATTTTACTCAGATTTTCCCGAAATTTTGATACGTTATAGTTTAATTTATTCCCAATCTTTTCAATCCTGACAAATTTACTCGTAATTATTCTCGTTGAAGAGCTATTAATTTCTAAAAGTCACACATGGTGATGCCATCACATGATGACACTAAAACTTCATTTTTATCACTTTAAATTTCGAGTAACCTTTGAACTGTTATATGATTGTTATTAAAAGAATTTTTATCTTTTATTTAATCCTACTTTTATCTTTGTAGCTCTTTTATCTAAAAAGTTCAGTTCTTTATTTTTTAAATATCTCCTCATATTAATTTTAAAAGCATACAAAATACAGCTTAAAATTATGGTCATTCTCTGCATTCTTAGTAGAAATGAATGCAACAAAATTCATTATGACTGAAAAACAACCTTATTGGAATCTTATGTCTTTTATGAAAACGGTTTAGATTCAATTTAAAAAGTGCTTTCTTGTTAGGAAAATGGTTATAAAAGTTCTTTACTATACAACTATATGAGATTTGCTTCCTTCTAAATAGTTTTAGTAAGATGATGAACATGTAGCACGGTAATGTTCTGAGCTGAAAAGTACTTTGCTATTGAAAATGAATATAAAAATTATTTGCTATATGCCTTATATGTAATAGACCTCCTGCTGAATGATTTAGATAATATAATATATGACACACTTAACACGACTGTCATCTCTGTAATGTGAAGTACCCCAGAACTCTTCCGTGGTTTGGATTCCACGTTAACCTGTACATCTCCTACATAGTTAATAACCCTATTCGCAACACGGATGTGTACGCATCCAAAGCAAATATTCGAGCCAAATGGAGGCTTATGTGGCCCTGGTTGGACCAGACAAATGCTCACTTGTGCATAATTTAGTAAAGATGAGCCAAAATTCAGATAATTTGTGTTGTTCTTTATGTAGTACTTGGGTGAGTGAGAACTGATGAAATTACAACACTATTGTGTATGTATTTAAGGTTGAGTAACTGTAAACACACATTGCCTTTTTTTTTTTTCAGGATTGGCAGTTAACGGGTAAAGCAGTTGACACGGCCCTGGAGGTTGGATACAGGCATTTCGACACTGCCTATTCATATGGCAATGAAAAACAAATGGGAGAAGTCTTGAAGAAATGGATTACCTCAGGGAAAGTGAAAAGGGAAGAGCTTTTCATAGTAACTAAGGTAATTTTCTAAAACTTTAAAAAAAATGTTTTTAAGGAGCTTACCCTCTTTGGGTAAAGTCCCTTTTTTTATTATTCTTATTTGTCAATCTTATTCCTTGGACCCCCGCTGAGGAAAGACCTCTGGGATGTGAAACATGTCATGGTTAATGCACCTACATACGAGTCATAATCATAGTGAAACCAATTATACCTTAAAAAGACAAATGAAAAGAGTATAAATAAACATTATTTTTTACAGCTGAGTTTTGCAAAGGACATATCGAATTCATCCATTGGATACATTTCTTCTACCTTACAACTTTTAAATTAAGGAAAAAGGAAACTGCTTCAGGCAATATAAATTGCAAGGAAAGGGAAAATGATTCATCACTCACCAAAGTTGAAGGCAGCGACGGGAGAAGAAACATACATGTTGCAGGTTTTCATGCATCTTCCCACTGCTACATACTCACACCCTGTCACAGGGGAAACCTTCCCCATCACTGGACATGCCACATGCTCCACAACCCACATCATATACCAGCTAACTTGTCACCATCGCACAAGTTCTTATATAGGCCTGAATACGCAACAACTTTCCACGAGAATAAATGGCCACAGACAAACAGTTCACACCCACAGTTTATATCTTCCCATACCAGAACATGCTAACTACCACAACTCCAACAACCTCAATGACTGTTTCACTGTGAGAGCAATCAGAGTTTTCCCCGAAACTACCGCCACCTCAGAACTTTGCAGATGGGAACTTGCTTACCAAAACATCCTAGATACCAGACACCCACCCGGCATCAACCACCGATAAAATTCATTTCCCTGACGCATCACTCATTATTAGTAGTAGCATTATTGTTATTTAACTAATTATCTTATTTTTTTTCAAAATTTATTCTCCATATTTATTTACTTAATCCCCCCCCCCCCATTTTTGGTATATTATTATTTCTACCACCATCTGCGATTTACATATTTATATACAAAATCTCAGTCCCACCTCCATATTGATAATCCACCTAGTCATGTAGCAACCCTAGGCGTGTGCACGCCTCCCAAACCTCATTACTCATTTTCTCCTTCGTGAATAAGGTTTAATAACTGAAATATTGTGTACATTTGTGTGTTCATGATATGTGATCTTCTCCCATCACTGCCTTCAATTTTTTTGAGTGACCTTACAACTTTTGCCCTATATAAATTTAAATTATATATGCTTTCAGAGTTTTTGGAAAATTAAGCATATTTGAGCTAGAAACTATTATTTCTTTAGTAATATCCTGGGGAATTTGAGTAACCATGTGTTCTTTTCTAGAAGTTTTAACCATCCAAACTCACTCTGTTACTTATGCCCATTCGGTTCCCTACTTTTGCATTAGGCAAAGTAATCAGATGTACGCGTACTGGGAGTGCTGTACACATCCGATCTCCTTGCCGTTAGTCCTCCTTTATTTACGATTAAGGTTTATACCAAAACACTGTAAGGTGAGTTCCTGTTAATGTGTTCGTCTCAGACCTCCTACCTTAATCTGTGATGAGTCCAATTTCTCTCTCCACAGATAGTAAACGTTTCAAATATTTAAGTTCAATATTGTTATTAAAAAAGTATTTGAAATTACTTCCTATTTCTCTTGCAGCTTCCTACATTCGGAAACCGCAGAGAGAGTGTAGAGAAGTATATGAAGAAGTCCCTGGAGGCCCTGCAACTGGACTATGTTGATCTGTACTTAATACACCACCCAGTCGGTATGGAGGAGGTGGATGGCAGCGGTGGTCCTGCACGCCTGGACATGAAGACAGACATCATCAGCCTCTGGAAGGTAAATGTGACAGTGTAAAGGAGTCTCCTCAGATCTGCTGCTAGACGGTTGTAAGACACAAAACCCATACCAGGGGTTGGAGTAGAGTTTCGTACCTTAACTAGCAGTTCACTTGAATTAAAAGTTCTGTGGAATTTTGACGAAATAATTTTAACTTGACCATGTGCCTGCCTGGATACTCAACTAAAATGCTTAATCGAGTCTGGTGGTAGAGGACTGGGGACTTTTGACAGACGCTCCAAAAAATGTGGTGTGTCTTTGATGTAAGATGGTAGGTTCTGCACAAAAGGTTGGAGGTGTTGATCCACCAAGGATGAAATCCGTTCAGTGGGGGAACCATAGGGAGCAACTATAGGTCGTCCTGGATTGCCAGCCATGTGTATCTTGGGGAGAAGGTACAAAGTAGGTGTGCGGGGATTTTGAGGGGTGAGAAGGGATATGGATTGTGAAGGAAGACCTTGTAAGGGACCTAGTAGGTCCAGGAAGGAGCGAATTTCGAGGCAGATGGATGAGGTGGGATCTGTGGCATGTGGACGATAGGTGTTGGTATCAGAGAGCTGTTTAAGGGCCTCTGCATCGTAGTCACTGCAGTCCATGACCACGGTGGTGGAGCCCTTGTCTGCTGGAAGGATAATGATATTTCTGCACCTCCTAAAGCTGACCGTGGACCAACACTTGTCACCCAGTTCTTTCCTGGCCTGAAATCTGTGAATCAGATACTCCGCCGTGGGCATGATTTCTTACGTTCCTTCCCTGAAATGCGTCTCCTCCTTCCCAAAATCCTACCCACTGCTCCCCGCACTTGCTTCAGCAGACCGCCCAATCTGTACAACATCTTGGTCCACAAGTATTTACCTGCCGACTCCCCTAGACCTCCACAGGGATCTTTCCCATGTTACAGACCCCGCTGTAAAACTTGCAGCATGCACCCTGCCACCACTACTTACTCTAATCCTGTCACAGGCGAATCTTTCCCTGTAATTGGACATGCCACATGTGCTACCATTCACCTTATTTACCAACTCACCTGCATCCACTGCACTGCCTCTTACATTGGTCTCACCACTCAACAACTTTCCTACAGAATGAATGGCCACAGGAAAACAGTTTATACTTCCAACCCAGACCATCCCGTGGCAATTCATACGAACTTCCATAATTCAAACAACCTCAACACCTGTTTCACAGTCAGAGCAATTAGAGTTTTTCCTAATACCACCACCCCTTCAGAACTCCGCAAATGGAACTAGCCTACCAACATATCCTTGACACCAGACACACCCCTGGCCTAAACCTACATTAAACCAGTCACTTGCCATCTCTCATTTCATTTTACAGTCGGTTATTTTTTTTTTTTTTTTTTTTGTAACAGTTTAACGTCCCTTTTTAACAACGTGGACTTTAGAGACGGGAAAGGATGGGGGCAAGGAATGGGAAGGAATTCGGCCATGGCCTTTTGAAGGAAGCATCCCAGCATTCACCTGGAGTGATTTGGGGAAACCATGGGAAACCCAAATCTGGATGCCCGGACGGGGATTCGAACCGCCGTCCTCCCGAATGCGAGGCCAGAATGCTATCCGTTACACCACCACGCTCGGTGGTTATTTTTATATGTACATTACATCTATTCATTTTTCCCCCCTATATATATATATATATATATATATTTAAATTTTTCTATCTCCCTTTATTTTCAATTATAACTTTTTGAATTATGCTACACAAAGATTATATTGATTTGTTTCACTTTTATCACTGGTCAAGCCTATTCCCCCCCCCCCCCCCCCCTCCCAGCAATTCTACCGCTACCACGCATTTTCTGCTTGTGCTTCATTCATGTGACCACATCTTTCCCCCTGCCATATGTCTCGCCTCCCACATGACAGACTAAAGTCGAAATATTGTGCAATTAATTTGTTTTTGTGTTTTTACGTGTCTCGCCCTCCTGCCTTCCTGCCTTCATCTGTGGTAAGTGACGGGTAACTGTTTATTTTCCCTATCCTATCTTAATAACAAATACATTTATATTCAATCAGAAATGCTCAATCAGTATTTAATTCAACTCAAAAAGAAGGCTGGGAAAAAATATGATAAGTCATAAAGATCTGAACCATGGTGATAAAGGAGGTAGATTTGGAGTCATTCACTAAAGAAAGTGTGAGGTATGTGTAAGGCAGATGTTTGCGATGAGGCCTGGATGGATACTGAACAAAGAATTAGTCGCACAGTGTGAATAAGAAGAGAGGACCATGGGCAAAATTTAGTGCTGAAAAGATTTCATTTCTAGATGAAACAGACTGAAATAATTTATGAATAGAGGCACTGAAAAATGATACTTCAACAGTGAAAGAATTTAAAATGTTTGTAACGGTTAAGTCGGTGTTTGGGGAAGTTGATACTATAGCATGAACTAAATTACAGTTAACAGTGATAAAATGGATACGATTGAGTACATGTATCTGTCTTCATTTTAAAGATGACTTTTTCAATGGGCTTATTATGTACCTATTTTACACTCCTTGTAAAAATAAAAACAGAACCAGTCTCAGGTGATTTAAATGTTTGTAGCACTTTGACAGTACTAAGTACTTTCCAAACAAGAATAATGACCAACAGCAGTGGCGGATCCAGGATTTTTGTTTTGGGGGGGGGGCTAGGATTTGGCTTGTATGGTTTGGGGGCGGGGGGGCTTGCCTCGGGCAAGGAGAGAAATCTCACATTTTTCCAGAATGCCGCCCTTATAAAAACAGTAGAGAAAAAAAAAAAGGTCCCCAAAATCGGTGTCGTCGGGGATGACCTTGGTGCTTTTGGGGGGGCTTCAGCCCCCTAGCCCCCCCCCCCTGGACCTGCAACTGACCAACAGTAAAACATGGGAATCTTGAAGACCTTTATTTAAATACATGAAGATTCTGTCAATACTAAGCATTTAAATGTTTGAAACTGTTCAGTTTTTTTTTTTTTTTACAAATAATGCCATAGAAAAAGATGTAGCTCTAAAAACAAATAATGAGGTACATGAGCATTATGCTAGGAAACAATAAGAATTGTATTTATGTATACAAAACCTAAAGTGTATCAAAAAGTAATATTTTACTTAGGGATCATAATTGCTCAATAATGTAAAAAACACATCCAAAAGGGAAAATTTTGAGGAATTGTAACTGTCATATTTTCAGTATTACTGCTTTTACTCTGTAAATGAATATTTGGAATGTATCATCTGAAGTAATTCATGTAAATGTCTTAATTTTTAATTTACATGCCTGATGTCATTATGTATAATGCGCATATGTGTATGATTTAGAGGACAAATAAAATGCTACTAATACTACTACTACACAATTGGATAGTTAATTTTTTATTGCAATGATTTAACCATTTTAAACACCCAAGCAGATGTAACTATCAGGATAGCAATATTTGCCCTCTTTCGTTGTCCATATTTCAAAGAACATAAATTTTATAAATACATTAATCTAAAATCATTATTATAAAAATGTATGATTTAAGATCTTTGAATTGTAATGCAATGTACCACTTGGCAGGGAATGGAAGCCCAAGTAGATGCAGGGCGTGCCAAAGCGATCGGTCTGTCTAATTTCAACTCGGATCAGATAAAGCGAATCTATAAATCGGCTCGCATCAAACCTGCCAACAATCAGATTGAAATGCACGTCTACTTCCAGCAGAAAGAGTTGATCGCCTTCTGCAACGCTCTCGACATTACTATCGTTTCTTACGGCACGGTAGGGTCACAGGGACTAAGCCAGTTGATCAAAGATCGAAAGGGAGACATCAGCAAGTACGTATATCATAGTTTAAGTATGTAATTAACTAAACTTTCTTTAAATGTCTTACTGCAATTTTAGGAGTGTTATTTTATTTTAACTTGATTGTGATGGAGAACATGCTCAAGTGGTAATGGCCTTTTGTGTCTTCATTCCTGTTTCATGATTTTATTATTTAACCTTAAAAATACAGTAGAACTCCAATTATCCGAATGCTGACTATCCGAATCGCTTATTATTCAATCACTTTTTTTTGTGCTTAAAACGGAAACATGGTGTGTGATTCGTCAGACCCTGGGTATGAAATTCTAAATGATGATGAACTTATTGAAATTGTGAGAGAAGAAAGTGTCGAGGAAGAAGATGAACTTAATGACGAAGTTTAAACAGACACGGTCCAGCAGCTAGACAAATATTTGCCGGCCTTGAAACTGGAGCGTCAGCCCGAGTGTGACCACATGCAACTTCTCACTGTAAAGTGGATGTGCGACTTGGCTGTCTGAAAACAGATGAATACAGTCAAACAGCTTACTTTGATCGCAGCATGACTTTTATTTACAGTATGGTACATACATACTGTACTAATGTACAGCACTTATAAGCATGCTTAACTTATTAAAGTGTTGCATTTAATTAATTTCCCTAAAAACTAGTTTTTTCTCCCATTTTCAACATACAGTGATTAATTAAAATAGATCCTTTTTCGGAAATAATTGCAATTATTTGAATTTTTTATTAATTAAATGGCATCCGGTAACAATTGATTTGGATAATTGGAGTTCTCCTGTATTGCATTATCGCCACTACTTTTGACCTTTAAAAATTTTAATTTTAAATATTTCTATATTTTTTTATTAATTTTTCAGCACTTCTGTTGATAATTTATTCCAATCCCTGACTCCCAAATCAACAAAAGAAAATTTTCCACTTCCTTATGCCTGAAATTGAGTACTAACTTTGTGGTCATGGTCATCTCTTCCATTCAAAATTCTACTCACAATTCTTCCACAAATATCTTTCTGCACCTCATCACCAATGTGTGCCTTGTACATTCCCAGCACTTCATTCATCTTCCTCATGTCTTCCACTGAATCCTATTCCAGCTTCTTTCACCAAAGTTAAAGGCATTGATGAGTGAAAAGCATACACTATTAACAGAGAGATATACAATATTTTGATTTTGCACCTCATTCATGTGATAGTGACCTAGTAATATGACACATGACTCGGTGTGTGCACTCATCCTGAACCATATAGCTCATGTCCTACCGTATGAATAAGGTGTAAAAACAAAAATATTGTATGTGCTAGTCTTTTTGTTTGTCACATGTTTTTCACTCATCTCAGCCTTCAACTTGGTGAGTGGTAATTCATTTTCCCTATCCTTTGTTATTTATATTGCCTAAAAGCCATTTCCTTTTTCCTTAGAATCATTCCTTCTTCTTTATCATTCAAGGGATACAACGTGTGAAATTTCTAGGTTTCTATACTGATCATAATTTAAATTGGAGGATATCTCTGACTTACTGAATCAAATTCATACAGTCGCATTTGAAATTCAAACAATTTCAGCTGTTGGTGATCTTTGTGTGAGGAAACTAGTTTATTTTGCATATTTTCGCTCCTTAATATCATATGGAATAATATTACAGGGCGATTCTACTCATAGCGACAAAGTGTTCAGAGCCCAAAAGCAGGAATTATAAATGGGGTTAGCAGTACAACTTCATGTAGAGAGCTGTACAACATTGATGTTGAAGTATATATACAGGGCGTTCGCCGGGAAACGCAACCCACTGTTAGCGCTACAAGGAAGAAACTGCTCCCGGCGAGCGGGCGGTCAGCTTCCGGCATTGTTCGACCGTCGGCCGCGGACTATTTCTTAATAATTACGCTTCATAAACTTCATAAACTTGTATGTGCTAAGCATTTAAATGTGACATAATTCGTTAGCTTACCAATTACGTCACATTTAAATGCTTAGATGCTGGAAGTGTTGACCCTCTTGTGTAATGCACATTTCACATCTTCTGATCATATTTCGAGACACACGCTGCCCTAACAGACTTAATTATTTTTTGGGTGACTGTTCTAGTCGAAAAGCGATATCGTCAATTTTCTCCTCTGTGAGAATACGGTTGACCGACAGTCTCTTTTTGTTAAAAAAAATGAACCCGTTTCTCTTACTTTTTTAACCAGACGCAGAATTGTTGATTTAGCTGGCAGTAAAGCGCCAGGAAATTCGCGACGAAATTTACTGCGACACTTTTTAAATGACTTCTTCTTCACATATGTATCGTAGAGAAATATTCTTTGTTGCAAACTGTAACGTACCATAATTTTACTCACACTCAAACACGGTACAGATTAGTAAGAGTATGAAGCCCCAAACCAGCCAAACCGCAAAGAAACGTTTATTCACAACACTGATTAATAAGAGACTGAAGTCACAAACTAGCTACAATGCAAAGAAACCATTCTTAACAATGTAAGGGTCCCATTATACTGCGTCACTGCACTGTTGGGGCAGCGGAGGTGTTAAACAGTGCGGTGATTCACGGTGCCGTGTGGCGGGAACTGCTGCCTCCACTGACCGAGCAAGTTGCCGACGGCAACAGACTGGGAGGGTAGCGTTTTCCGGCGAACGCCCTGTACATACACATTAATGTCCTATGTAGTCACAAATTATACTCCATTTGAAACAAGTAGTAAAATACCCAATTATGGCACTAGACGTAAGATTATCTTCTCATGGATTACAAGTCATTGTCAGTTTTTCAAAAAGGATTCCCATATTCAAGGATACATATCTTCAATAACTTTCCAACATCTTAAATGTATAGCAGGTGATAAGATTAAATGCTAGGAAAGATTGAAAGACTTTTCTAATGGACAACTCCTTCTACTGTGTCAAAGAATTTATTTCTAAGGTATGTACAAAATAATTGCCGGTAATTTTTGTAATACATTTAATGTATATATTATGCCATGACTGTTAGTGGTGCAGCTAGGTTAACAAGGGCCCTGGTGCAAAAAATATTTTGGCCCCCAGGTCAGATGGGCGACCATATTTTTTTTAGCTCTACCAAGTCTTGTGAGGTTTGCTGGCAGGGGCTTCTTGAGCTTTGGGGGGCACCCTGATCTTAACCTTGGCCCCCTGAGCTGAGTTTGGGGCCCCCTGAACTGCGTTTCCCACAGAGGCAGTCACTTATACAGGGATCCATAAAAAAATTGAATGTATTGTATTCCATTGTACAGGGTGATTATAATTAAAGTTTAGGTATCAAAACGCTCTAAAAACGAACCACTGATTAGAATGACGTCAAAATTGAACGGTGTACTATTGAAGAAGGGGGAGAGAACACGAATGGAAGATGGCGCTCCTCCGCACATTGCAAATCGAGTGAAGCAGTTGTTGAGGCGGCATTTTGGAAATGCCAGAATTATCAGTCGTCATTTCCCTACAGCCTGGCCGGCCTGATCACCTGATCTTAATCCGTGTGATTTCTGGCTGTGGGGTTATCTGAAAGATGTGTTCAGTACTCCGATTGCCAACATAGCTGAATTGAAGACACGCATTGCGCAACACATTCTGAACTTGACCCCGGTGACACTTCGATCGGTTGTGGAACATGCTGTTTCCCTATTTAATCTTGTTGCACACAACAGTGGACAGCATATTGAACATGTTTTGCGCCAGTCTCGCGAAACTTAAAAACCGATTGGATGGATGCTTTTTATGTGGTTTTTGGCCTCAGGACAATTAAAAACCGATTGGATGGATGCTTTTCTGGTTCAGGTTCATTCGCCCTTCTTCAATAATACTCTGTTCAATTTTAACGTCGTTCTAATCAGTGGTTCATTTTTTAGAGAATTTTGAAACTTAGGGGACATCCATTGATTACGTGAGGTGAAATAGGGGGGGGGAGTCTGGCGAAATCTCACCAGATCTCACCAGGGGGGAGGGGGGTCTACGGAACTCTCACGTGAGATTTTGCGAAAAATTTGGGGACAGTAGAGCCAAATAAAAAAAAGGTCTACAATTTGCGCCAAAGTCGATTTTAGGAGGGTATTTCGTCAAAAAAGTTTCTAGGGCGATTTCTAGGGGGGGTTCTCACAGACCAGATCTCACCAGAGGGGGGGGGTCGAGCCAGATCTCATGAAATCTCACCAGGTGGGAGGGGGGGTCCAGAAATTCAGAAAAACACCTCACATAATTTGTGGATACCCCCTTAAGCTTTAATTATAATCACCCTGTATATCTGTTACTTATTGTGTTGTACAGTAATTTTTCCAAACCAATCTAGCTACCCTCCTTTGCACCTCCTACAACTCCTGTATTTGATACACAAACCGTGAGTCCCACATTACACTATCATATTCAAACAATGGTCTGACCAAAAGATTTGTTTTTATTGTTCATGAACAACAATGTTACAAGGTAGAAGAGGGCAAATTGTTGTCTACACATTTTTTCTCTACAGGATACCACAGCAAAATCCTCTGACAGACCCCGTGGTCCAGCGCATAGCAGACAAGTACAAGAAGACGACGGCCCAGGTTCTCTTACGCCACACCATGCAGCTTGGGATCGCAGTCATTCCAAAAAGTTCCAATCCTGAACGAATCAAGCAAAACTTTGACGTATGTATCTGCAATCATGCTACTCTAAAACTTAAATAAAAATTTAGAATTGTTATTTGAAAAGGTTGTATGTTTGATTCAGGAAGCCCAGTCACAAGCAAAATGATTTAAATATTTTTAACAGTATGTTTTCTACACTGAAACTAACCTTTTATGGGGATGATATGAAAACTGTTATCCTCAGTAATAATAGGTGCTGATTCTTTGCTTCATATGCATCCAGTGGCGGATCCTGGGGGGACGGGGGAGGCTATGGGGCTCAAGCCTCCCTAAAAGAATCTAAGTCCACCCCAAATATCGTAATTTTGGAGATTTAGAGACTTTTTTTTTATCTTTATTGACCTTTTAAGGGTGCCTTGACTGTAAAACCTCCCCTATCCTGACTTGAGCACCCCCGCCCCCCTTCCCAAACAAAATAGGCTCAAGCCAACCCCCTCCCCAAAGCAAAATCCTTTCAAGCCCCTCCCAAACGAAAATCCTGGATCCACCACTGTATGCATCCACACAAATCAGACCTGTTGCAGTTCACCAGACATGGTTTTTGTTTGTTTGAACTGATGTTTTGTTGTTATATTCCACCTACTTATAGTAAAATGTTAAAGTCTCTTTCTTCAGACTCTTTCCTGGAGTATGATGATGTTCTTGGCACCTTTGCGTCTCCTTATATATCTTAGTATGGTTGTCATAATTTTGTGGAATCCTGTTGGTATATATATATATATAATAACAATGAGCAGGAAAATGCTTTAAGGCAATAAAACTAAGGAAGGATAGGGAAATACAACTCAACACTTACCAAAGATGAAGGTGGCTGGGAACGACAAAGACACAAAAAAACACAACACACACACAAAAACACACAAAGTGCAATATTTAGGCATACAGCCTTATACGTGCAGAAGTGCGACATGAGGCGGAGTCAGATGTGTACACAGAGATGGCCCACAAACTGAATAATTTTAACAGCTGTTTCTCAGTTAGGGCAATCTGAGTTTTCCCTGATAACACAACCTCCTCTGAACTACGTAGATGGGAACTAGCCTATCAGACATTCTCCAAGCCTCAATCTCCAATAAATTCCTCCCACTAGACTCAGCACTTATTATCTCTGCTGCTTATATTCCTTACATTCTTATATTTCATATATTTTATTTTTCATTTACAGTTTTTCTAAATTTCATATATATATATATATATATATATAATCACTCAATTATTATGCGGTCTACCACTTTCAATGGTAATATACCATCAACAGTATCAATTATCGATACAATACTTGAGTTCCCATCCCCTCCCATACTACCATCTGTGCTGGCTACGCCATTCACCAGACAACTCTCTGTGACACATCTCACTCCACCTCGGTGTCTCATTTCTGCTCGGATAAGGCTGTATGCCGAAATATTGCAATAAACTAATAATCACAATGTTGATAAGGCGTAACGCTAGAAGCAAAAATAAAATGAAATAAGAAAATAATTTTTTGTGTTTTTTTTTGTGTTTGTCATCCAACCACCTTCATCTGTGGTAAGTGATGGGTCATATTTCCTACCCTTCCCTACTTACTATTATGTGTGTGTATGCTAACATGTCTTATGATTATGTTTGCAGAATTTTTACAACAGATTCAAGCATTCACCATGACCATTATATATATAATTTGAACAATATTTTAGTAGTGCTGAATCCTCCATATTTCATTTCTAGGTATTTGACTTTCAACTGTCCGCTGAAGATATGGAAGAGCTGGATGCCCTAGATAGAGGTTCAAAAGCAAGAATGTACAATGCTGCTCTTGGCCCAGAGTAAGCATAGCAATAACCATAACTATAAGAAGAATTAAATTTAATTTAGTTGACATACATCTACATAATCACTTTAATATTTAATTTGTTTCCATTTCAGTTGGGCAAAACATCCAGAAATGCCATACAACTTAAGATACTAGAAAAGGACTTTTTGTGAAGACTTTACTGAGGAAGTTATATGATTGCATTGAAGCACTGCAAAAGAAAAGCATATGAACATAAACTACAGAATAATTGTGAAATTCTCTTACCTGTTTTGTAAGAAGAAGTTAATTAAACTGCATAGAAATTGCTTCCATTTATAAGAAACATGAGATCGAAGCAAGGTTTTATTATTTTTTTAAACAAATAAGTTTGAATGAGAATAAAAATAAAATGACTTAATTTACTACTACAGACATTTCACTTGTTTGATGTTTTATTATTACCATTATTAACTGCATTGGAATACACACTCCACTACCAATATTTTGACAACTCAACTTTTGAATTATGTAAATTTATATTTTATATTCCATCACATTTTGAGATAAATTGTTTAACAACTTTGCGAAAATTTATCCCAGTCCCTGAATCTCTCTCATCTATTAATGAAAGCTGTCCCAATACATTAACAACTAAACAACTAAACAATAACTTGTTTCTAGTTGTGGACATGTCTTCTCTTCTTCTTTCTTTTCACATTGTTGTAGTCCCTTGGAAGACAGGCTGATGTGAAGATAGTGCGGGGGTCCCCAAACTTTTTACCCCATCGACCGCTTGATGCTATATATTTGCCTTCTTATCGACCCCCACAAGTATTTAATAAAAACTTTAAATCATATTTGGCATTTCTGATGCTAAGCAATAAGGAGGTCTGCATAACAACTCAACGAAATAATTTATTAAATCAACTCAATAAAATTAATAGAAAAACAAGATACTTTCTACTATTATTATAATCTCAAAAAATAGGAACAAAACTATGGATAGATGGAATAAATTTCTAATAAAGACCTGCCAAAAAGAGTAGATGGTTATTGTACTGTTTTAACTTTTCACTTAGCGATGCATCCGCCTTCCTAAAGCAGTCTTCAACTCTCAATGCTGTAACTATCACCTCTCGACAACCACCTTACCCCAGTGACTTCTCAAACAGACAAGAATTGAGAGGATGAGCTTTACTTTTATTTATTGACCTGACTTTTAGTAGAACATTCCTATTTTTTTCCTGTACAGTTTAATTGATCCTCTTTAGTATTAATCGACCCCCTTTCGGCCCCTCTGTATTAATCGACCCCGGGAGATCTCTTATCGACCCCAAGGGGTCAGTATCAACCACTTTGGAGACCCCTGAGTTAGTGCTACATATACATGCCGAGCACTCTCTTCATAGCCAGCTGGCTTCCAATGGTAGCACGATCCAGTTGGTAATATATCTGCTTCACAATTTTCATGCTGCATCCGCTGCCAATTATTTCTTTCTGTAGCACAGAAAATACCTGTCAGTGTAAAGTTAACCCAAGAACTTCTTGTAGGCAGCTATTTAAAAAACTCACCATTCTTACAATTTCTTTTCAGCATATATGTTCTCTCTTGGGCTTTGTCATAGAGAATTTTAAATTGTTTAGACAAATTTCAATACAAATGAATTTAAATAAAATTAATTGTATAGGACACAGACAAGGGCATATCCAGGATCAGAGCTAGAGGGGGGCAAGATTTGAGCTAGGGGGAGGGGGGCAACTTGTATTGGTTT
Source organism: Vandiemenella viatica (assembly GCA_031002005.1). Taxonomy (NCBI): domain Eukaryota; kingdom Metazoa; phylum Arthropoda; class Insecta; order Orthoptera; family Morabidae; genus Vandiemenella; species Vandiemenella viatica. The sequence goes on from CM061918.1 coordinate 134,537,526, forward strand.
CGAGGAAGTGGGGTGGGGCAGCGAAACATAACGATTTCTTACAAAATGAAACTCAAACCTATTGAGGAAACTATTTTTATTATTGATTAATATAGTAATCCAGTCACTTAATCTAAGGACCTACTATGTAGTAAATTAACTTCGTAACTCAGTTATAGTTTATGTAAACATTAATCGTCTCAGATTCTTAGAAAATTTTTCAGTATCTTTGTTTCTCAATATCGCATGGTGTTCTTTCATGAAACTTCGATGCACACTCATCAGGAATAATCCAGTCAATCTTTCCTCTCACAAAGTGCTGCTGAGCCAGTTCTTCACTCGTCGAGGCATACTGAAGGAAACTTAATATTTCTTCTTGGGGGCCCCTCGCTGGATACACCCATCGACACAGACATCATTAGTGGTATGGGAGATAACTATGCTGGAACACAACTGTTAAAGTATTTTCCAGCTGGATAAAGACAATTTGCTGATAACAAAGATGTATTTAGTGAAAGATGTGATAACACCCGGATCCGCCACATCAATGAAACAAAGGCAGAAGATGCGCGGTGGTGGTGGAATTGCTGGGGGTGGGGGGATAAGGTTGACCAGCAATTAAAGTGTAACAAATTAATCTTTGTGTAGCATAATTCAAAAAGTTAGTATTATAATTTTACTTAAAGCAGTTATAGGTGAAAATAAATGGATGTAGAAATATATATACATAAAAATATATGAAATGAATAAATGAAATATACATATATAATTAACTGACTGTAAAATGAAATGAAAGATAGTAAGTGACAGGTTTAACGTAGGGGTGTGTCTGGTGTCAAGGATATGTTTTTAGGCTAGTTCCCATCTGTGGAGTTCTGAAGGGGTGGTGGTTTTTGGAAAAACTCTAACATCTCTAACTGCAAAACAGGTATTGAGGTTGTTCGAATCATGTAAGTTGGCATGAATTGCCACTGGATGGTCTGGGTTTGAAGTATAAACTATTTGCCTGTGTTTGGAACGTCAACTTATCAAACATTCAGTGTAAATCTTTGCCATTGATTCTTGAAATGTTCAAACTGAAAAATTATGTCAACTTTTATTTATTCAATAGATTTCGATATAGCTGTCAATAGTTGTAATCTTCTTTTTGTATTGTTTCCACTTCCTCCTCAGAAACTGTAAGGACAAAACCGATACCGGGGTTGTAGTATCGCTTATGTGCCTTAACTTACTCTCTTGTCGAATAACAGTTCTCTTTAAAACTCGTTAAATAATTTAGATTTGACCATGTAGCCAAAGTAACTCAACTGAATACTCAGGTCGCCACTATATTCGTTACCCCCGAATATAGAAAAGGGTTCTATGCTAACAACTGAAGCACACAAAGTCACTTTTAGAAAACTTCAAGGTTTTATTCTTCAAAATCAAAAGTTCAAAATTGCATTTACAGTTGAGCAGGCATATCGAACACTCGTTCCACAAGTTTGCAGATTGTGAAGAGAAACCACCGACCAAACCCCAGTTGAAAATTAAAAGTTCATGTTGAGTAAACAAAACCACGCCCCAATCATGATGGCCGAACCCGGTAGTGCCAACTGAAAATCTGAGCTACCAACATAAGTCGGAGTTGCCAACCTACCAATGCACACACGCCTATAACATTTTATTAGCACGACTTCAAACCCGGAAAAGACAAAAGACCCCGTCTTCACCACGCGCCCTGATTTTATACCTTCGCTGACGTCAGAGCCAGAACGCGACTTTCTGCTCACACATAGACGATTTAGATCTGAAATAGCTCAGTAATTAAACGGTTATCCAAAACTTTAGGTGTTGCAGTGTTTCTACATATTTAATTGTGAAATAATGGATATTTAGTGAATAATTTTAAGCAACTGGTTTAAAAGTTATAAGTGTAGGAGTGAACTATTTCTCTACTTTGGGGAAGTACTATTGTGCTGGAAATTTCTACTTTTCGTCATTTTATTAACGCCACGATTTATGCAAATTATTTTATTATCACTGTGTTCTACAAAAATTCCTGAGTTTATTGGTGTAATTTTTATTAAGATTGGTGCAGGGAAAGTTTAACTACGACGTAACCAAAGTGTGATTTCAGTTTTAATCTTATAATTTTATTTCTATTAGTTTTATCGCAAATATAAAATTACCATGAGATCTCTGAATTACATCACGTATTCTGAAAGTTGTCTCATCTCTGTATCTACTTTAGATCGGTTGAAAAATATTTCTAAATCGACCTCATGGTCGTGATGAAAAATAAATTTTAAGATCTCTATAAAATCGGTTCTATTTACTGGAATTACTTGAAATAATTATATGTTATATTAGATTTTTAGGTCTTCCCGGAAATCTACTTTTTATTCCAAATGTTCTCTAGGATTTTGAGATAAAAATTATTAAAAGTGAAGTGCATCTGACGAAGTATAAAAATTGATTTAAGTTATTTAAACGTTCAGAAACTACGAAATTTTAGTGAATTTATCTTTTAATCGCATGATTATGTTTTCGTTAATGGGCAGAAAATTGTTTAGGAAGCGAGCAAGTAACTCTACTTATTATGTGCATTACCAGTATTTTTAATGACTTCTGCTCTAATTTCAGAAATGTAAAAACAGTTTTTGTATAAAGAAGTGGAATATATTCACAATATCATAAGTCTTCCAAAATATAAATCATACGATATCCTCAGATTGTTAACACAATCAAATTAGTCATATTAAAAAATATCTAAAGTGCTGTTTAATTTAATTTTAATGTGATAGAGCACATGCTTTGGTAGCAATTTCTGCACACATCTATTTACCACTTGACTTTTTTTATCTTAAATATCTACTTTTTGCCCTTTAAAAATTTTAAACTAGTTATAACCTATTCATAATATCCCTAGGTAATTTGTTCCAACCCCTGACAACCTCAAAAAAAAAAAAAAAAAAAAAAAATCCCCACATCTTTGTGCCTGAAATCAAGTGCCAGCTTGTGATTGTGGTAATCTCTTCCCTTCGACCCATTATTTTTCATTCTTCCACCAATATCTTTCCACACCTCATCACAAATACACACCGTGAACACTCCCATGAAACTATTTACCCTCATCTTATAATGAATCCCAATCTATCTCTTACTGTATGTGTGTTCTGAGGTAATTATCAGAGACAAAGCTAACAGCCCTTCTTTGTACACTCTCAAATTGCTGTATTTGATACCAAAAGTATGGGCCAATCTCAAAGGGTAGGCATGTTTTTGCCACGTAAATTGTACACTATGTAGTATTCATTAATAGCAACCAAAATACATCATACAAACTTTTTTTAAAAAATAAATAAAAATGGACTTAACAAATTTTATTCATTGGCTCTTCAATTGAAATCTTATTGTATTTATAGATATAGGAAACATTAAAAAAATTTGAACTGACTGCGTTGGAAAAAGTGATAAATCAGAAAGAAACATTTGAAACAGAAACCCAGGAAAAAAAAAAAAGAATTTCATCTCCTGACATAAATTTTGAATCTGAAAAATGAAAGAAAAAGATAGAAAAATGTTCAAGAAACTAGACTCCCAGATCAAAGCCTGTTTCTGAGCAGTAAGCAACAGTTTGCTGCATGATATTATGAAGATTTTAATTTTTATATATTGTATGAAGTGGCATGCATTGAGTCTGAAGTTGTATGGTAAGGTATTAACAAGGACCTTTTTCCATTGGTCTGGATTTAAGTTTTTCATTGCTCCTAGAAATCACATCAAGAATGCCAGTATAAGTCTTTCATAAAAGCCACAACCTATTGCTTTGGCATTCAACAGTTGTACTCCACTTCCAATCACCTCATTACCAAAGAACTATGGAACCCTAGTTAAAATCAATTAAAAAATATGAAAGCATGAACAGTAATGCTGAAGTATAATAATTGAAAAAAAAAAGCAACTTGGTGGTTGAGTGGCTAATTCTGACTAGAGAACAAAAGGTTCCCCGGTTCGAATCCCCATGTCAGTGGGGATTTTAATAGCCTTTAACCTCTGGCACAGCTTGCAGTGTAATGTGAAGTACACCAGAACGCTTCCGTGGTTTTAATTCAACATTAAACTGTAGGTCATCTCCAGGGCTATTTGTAACACGGATGTTTACACATCAAAAGCAAATAAAGGCTAATGTGATCCTGGTTGGTCCAAACAAATGCTCACATATGTTTAATTGAGATAAGATGAGGCAAAATGCAGATAACTTGTATTATACACTGTGTAGTACCAGTGTTTTGGGTGAGCGAGAGCTGATGAAAATAAATAAAAATAAAAAACTATTGTGTATGTATTTAATGTTGAGTAACTGAAAATATGTATTGCATTTTTTCTGTCCAGATTTCAACGGACGATGTCGGTAAGGCAGTTGACGCAGCCCTGGAGGTTGGATACAGGCATATCGACACAGCCTATATGTACGGCAACGAAAAACAAATTGGAGATGCCTTGAAGAAATGGATAACCTCAGGGAAAGTGAAAAGGGAAGAACTTTTCATTGTAACTAAGGTAATTTTCTAAAACTTAAATAAAATATGGCGCATAAACTCTGGTGGCAATTTCCCTATACATCCATTGTACCCGTTTTAGCCTAAGATCTGAGATAGTTTCTATGTCCAACTGTTTTTTATTGAAATGTAATTTTTATGTATAATTATTAATAGCATAATACAGTCCTGCCAGGTTGCCTATTAAAATATGGCCGCAAGTATTTTTAATTAAATTTTCAAATAATTTTTTTTTTCAAAAAATTCTATTCACGTTGTTTTTACAAAAAAAAAAAAAAATTCAAAGGGAGACATGTAAACAACATAAAAAGTTTTGGTTTCCTACGTAAAAGTGGCCGCAAGTTGGGGTTGCAAGCTGTTAAAGATATGTAAGAGCGAGAGAGAGTTAGTGCACCACTGTATCTAAATTTAACAGCTGGCAATCCCTACTTGCAGCCACTTTTACGTAGCACACACAAACTTTTTATGCTATTTACAAGTCTCCCCTTGAAATTTTTTTAAGTGAATATTTTTTTAAAAGTAATTTTTGAAATTTTAATTAAAAGTACTTGTGGCCATACCCATTAGGCAACCAGCCAGAATCGTATTCTGCGATTAATAATTATACATAAAAATGCATTTCTGTAAGAAAAAAAAACAATGAATGAAAAAATCATCTCCAGCTATTTCCTGTATCTGTTAACTTTTGCCCTTTACAAATTTTTTATTCTTTCAGAATTTTTAGGAAGTTTGAGGTAGAAACTATTATTTCTGCAGCAATCCCTTGAATCTGAGTGACAATGTGTTAAAAACCCGAACCATATCTTTTGCTTATATTCACAGGGTGTAAGGAAGAGCAGCTAGATTTGTTACTGGAAATTATCTAAGGTCCCAGTCAGTAACTGATATGATAAAGGAGCTGGGTTGGGAGTCATTGGAGGAAAGGAGGAGGGTGAAGAGAGTGCTGGGAATGTACAGGGCATATGTTGGTGATGGAGCTTGGAGGGATATTAGTCAAAGAATTAGGAATAGTGCATGGAAAGGGAAAGGTGACCATGAGTCTAGGAAGAAATCGACTACCGATGGGATGTCTGCAGAATAACCAACGGAAGCCACATAGAACATCTTTAGTTTAAGGTAAAAAAACTTGAAGTGCTTTCCTTTAAAACAACACCAAAACCAGCTCTGTACCTTGTTTCATAAAATTTATATGAATTTTCAAAGTTGTAAAGTCCTTTTTGAAACACCCTGATTTATATAATTACGAAGTCTTTCTCGGCGTTGACAATACAAGTAATGCTCTCGGGTGACTAGCCGAGTTATAGAAGTGTTATAATAACCACACAATATTTCGGCACCCCTGCTACGACTGGTTCCACAGCCGACCAATCAGAGAATCTGGTCTAGCTCAGCAGCTTCGCATGTTCCTGACCTCACTTCACCGGAAGATGGCGCCAACGATTCAGAGTGCCGAAATATTGTGTGATTATTATAACACTTCTATAACTCGGCTAGTCACCCGAGAGCATTACTTGTACCCTGTATTTATGTTCAATAGTGCTATTACAAAACAGGTGTTTAATACTGGTTTCTATTACTTCTGCAGCTTCCTCCAGCTGGAAACCGCAAAGAGAGTGTTGAGAAGTATATCAAGAAGTCCCTGGAGGCCCTGCAACTGGACTATGTTGACCTGTACTTAATACATAACCCAGTCGGTATGGAGGAGGTGGATGGCAATGGTGGTCCAGCAACTCTGGACATGAAAACAGATCTCATCAGTCTTTGGGAGGTATGTCATAACTTTTTGAGGAATTGATAAACATAATTTATACTGTATGAGCAGCACATGCATACTGCCTGTCCTAACCACTTTTCAAGCAGTTGACATCCAGAAACTTTAAAGCAAAACTTTAATTTGTTTACTGAAAACAGAAAAATAATACGTGTCCACAGTTGGTTCAGTTGACTGAATGGTATCTGTAGTTTTTCTACAAGAAATCATATAGGTCATTTGGTAGGGAATTTCGTTTAGCTAACAGTAAATATGCATTACAATAAGGTTACATGTTCCATATATAGTGTACAAATGTTTATAGGGGAAAACAAGTGAAAACTTCAGGAAACTCCTGAACAGAAATGAAGTTAAATTTGTGGAAATAGTTGAATTAGTATGATGAGATTATGATCATCTGGTGCATTTTGTGTTCATGGTTCATATTACACATGTTTTACATAGGACGTGGGTTCGATACGCAGTCCAGAATTCAATTATTTGATAATTTTTTTTTTCGTCAAAAGTTCTCCATACTGTAATGAAATTACATAATTCTTCAATTTAAGGTGTTTAAAACAGTTAACAATACTTTCACTGTCAGGTTTGCATTGCTTTAAGTAAATAACGATTTTTTTGAGGGAGAAAAATTAATCCTTTTGATCAATCGAATTTTCCTTTAAGATGGAAGTAAGGTACGAAAATGTAGGTATCAAAACCAATACAGACTGAACGTAATATTAATTCAAACTTTCCTTTTTCGGACCATAAACATGAAGAAATATTTCTCACAATGAATTCATACCTAATGAAAGCATGTACAATGCTGAAATTTCGTTCTTTTATTGCTATTTCATCAATTATGTCCCATTGAAATTTTTCTGATCTGGACATATGTGTCCACAAACTTTGTAAATCAGAATCTTTCACTGATCTTATTAGAACAAGCGACACTAGCCGACAATTATTAGATTTTTGTGGTAAACGTTTTGAAAAAACTGCTGTAAGTCAAGGCGTGAAGTTGAACATAAATTAGCTCACCCTAATAATTCAGTCATCTCTAGATATGTCATCAATCATTGTTTTTGCAAAAAATTGTAATAATTTTTATTATTCTTATTAGCATATGTAATGCTATGAGTGATAGTGGTTCATTCTGCAAATTATTTTAATTCAACTTATGAAATAGTGGTTTCATTCCAACGTCAACTAAATTTTGTAAAATATGGAATATCACTTGTTCAAGAAAACAAATTCCATTACAATTAGATTCCGCAATCACAATTCAAAACTCTCAACGTTTAACACTGAATAAAGTTGCTGTAGATATTGTATGAAAAGAAACTTTTGTTGGTTTAACATATGTTGGGTTATAGGGAATAAAAACTTTAGAAAGTGTAGCATTAAATAGAAGATTTTCTTATGACAGAATTAGTAATATTAAAAATTCGAGTATGTTAAAATGTAGAAAACAGGAATAAAATTGAATAAGTAATTTTGTATCTGATTAAAAACAAATTTAATCAATTGATATTTTAAATATTTAAAGATTCCACCTAATTATAAATGTGCTTTTAGCTAGTATCATAAAGGATCTAGCATTACAGTCATTTGGTGAAGAAAGTGGGAGGTGTGTTTAAGACGTATATTTGTGATGACTCCAGGATGGATATTGAGCAAAGTATTAGTGGTGGAGTGTGGACATGGACAAAAAGTAGTTCATTTCTGGATAAAACAGCTAAGGATTGAAATACGTTATCAAGAGAGGCACTGAAAAATGTTTGTGCAATAGTGAACAAATTTAAGATAAAATTGGGTTTAACCCTTAACTTTGTTTGTAGGGAAGTTGAAACCATAGCACAAACTCCATTACAGATAATAGTGATAAAATGGATATGGTTAAGTTAGTGTAAACTGTGGATTCACTTTATTGTTTTCATTTCCAAATGCCTATGTTCATTTTTAAAGAAGACTTTATCACTGGACATATTATGTATCTATTTCACCCTCCCTCTAAATATAAAAATAAAACCAATCTCAGCTGATTTACATGTTTGTAGCATACAATTAAATAGTAAAATTTTTAATAGCATTTTGTTTATTGCAAAAAATTTAACAATTTTATCCATCCAAGAAGATGTCATCATCAGGCTAGCAATAAGCATCCTCATTCGTCACCCTTATTTTAATGACTATGAATTTTATAAATATATTTCTGTAAAAACATTAGTATAATTTTTATTATTTTATATTCCTGAATTGTAACAAGATGAATCAATTTGCAGGGGATGGAAGCCCAAGTAGATGCAGGGCGTGCCAAAGCAATCGGTGTGTCCAATTTCAACTCGGAGCAGATAAAGCGAATCTGGAAATCGGCTCGCATCAAACCTGCCAACCTGCAGGTTGAACTGCATGTGTACCTCCAGCAGAGGGAGCTGGTCGCCTTCTGCAAAGCTCTCGACATTACTGTCGTCTCCTATGGACCGATAGGATCACAGGGATTATACCAGACAGTCAGAAAACTAAACGGTGACCCCAGCAAGTATGTATACTGTAATTAAACCGTATCCTGTTTAATTATGTCACAAACTAAACTTTCTTTAAATGTCTTACTGGTATTTTGGGATTATTTAGTTTCATTTAAAAACATTGTGATTGACCATATGGGTAATTTATCTAAACACCTGTTTTCCTATTTTATGACTTTATTTTTTAATCTTAAAAATATTGCAGTATCACCACTACTTTTTCCCTTTAAGAAATTTCATTCTTAACTATCTCAATATTTGTAGGAAATTCTTCATCACTGGTAACTTATTCCAGTTCCTTACTGCCTTATCTACAATTTACAATTTTCCCACTCTCTTACGGCTGATTCTAGTTGCAGCTTGCGGTTATCGTCAACGCTATGTTTCCAGGCACTATTCGGAAAGGGAGTGAGAGGACTTGCAATTTGGTAGTGCAGCACTAGATCTTTCTAGAGCATCTAACCTTGTGAGCAATAAAATAATAATAAATAAGATGAAAACTATTGGAGTAGATGAAAACGCGACTTGCCAAGTAGAGGAGTTCTCAAAAGGTAGAAATTGAGACATTATTGAGTAGGAAATGCAGTATCAAAAAGAGGTGGAAGTGAATATGGGAGTGCCACAGGGTAGTGTTTTGGGACCGTTGCTATTTGTTATACTAATGAATAATTGTGTTGATGGTCTACAGTGAGAACTTAGGTTCTTTTACATATCGAATAATGTCGTATAATAGGATCAATACTGTAGAGGACTGTGAACAGCTGCAGGGTGTATCTAGCTGGGTTCAGTAAATATGAGAGAAGATAAATGCCAAGCAGAGTCAGCTTATTAGGTACACAGATAAAAAAACTAAAGGTTGTTTATGGTTATAGGGCTGGGAAAGTAAATGTTTGTTGAAGACCTCAAAGGTAAATATCTTGGAATACGATTTGGTAACAAAATCAACTGGGCACAGTGCATTGGGCAGGCGGTGGGAAACGTTACAAAATCCTTCATTTACTGGAGTGATTGGTGAGGGGATGTTCCAGAAGAGTGGGGGAATTGTATTACTAAACTTTGGTCAGACCAGTGCTTGAATATAATGGTATGATTTGGGTTTCACATTTTTTTCTATCAAATACTAGAGTTGCAGTGCATACAAAGGGGAGCTGCTAGATTTGTTTGTAGCAATTACCACAGAGTCCAGTCAGTAATTAATATGAAAGCTGCAATGGGATTCATCGGAAGACAAGAGGAGGGCAAAAAGAGTGCTCAGAATGTACTGGTCACATAGTGGTGATGAGGCTTGGTGAGATATTGGTAGCAGATTTAATAGTAGTTCATGGAAGCAGAAAGATGTCTATTCTTCACAAGGTTAATTTTCCTCTGTTTACATATCAAAGTTGCTCCATGAAGTGGTAAACTTTAAGAAAAGTCGTTTTTCTGGTTAAAATAGTAGGAATAGTGGCAGGTACCTAAGTTAGAGTAGAAGCATTTTATTGGGTCTCCTATTACACATATTTTGAGCCACTGTGTATTGTGTTTCTTTGTGTCCCTGAACTGCAAAGGCTTTGGCAGAAATATTTTGACACACTCATCTGTCTATCCATTTGAGAAACTTGGGCAACATAAGCAGTATTTTGGATGAAGTGCTCCATTAAGGATTTACCAGTGAATATTTGAAAGTGTATTCAACTTGAGCTACTATAAATTTCAAATTCTCAAATTTAATGAATTCCAATAAGACTTTTTGCTTTTTACCATTCTTAAAAGTATTAGGTATATACTGGCTCCACTATAATGACACATCAGATTTAAAAACTATTCAGTTCACATCACATTTCAAGTTGTTTCCAATTAAATTCTTGATGATCTTCTAATTTCATAAAATCAAAACTTGGGTGGAGATCTAAGGGAACAATGGAATTAAGCATGCCTCAATAACTGGAGGGCTTGCAAAGAAGAGCAGGTAGATATGTTTCTGAAAATTACCACAGGACCCAGTCAGTAACGGATATGATAAAGGAGCTGGAATGGGAGTCATTGGAGGAAAGGAGGAGGTTGAAGAGAGTGCTGGGAATGTACAGGGCATATGTTGGTGATGGTGCTTGGAGGGATATTGGTCAAAGAATTAGGAAGGAAGGGGAAAGGCAGCCATGAGCACAAGCGGACACTTGATTTCATGAATAAGAGAGTTGGAAAATTTTGTTTTGCTGGTAAGGGTGTCAGAGATGGAAATAAATTGTGAACAGAAGTGACGAACAATTAAACAAAAACAATGAAGGAATTTAAAATTAGCTTATAATTATAGATAATAATAATAAGCAGAAAGGGATAAATATATAACTATGGAAATTGCCACCAGAGCAGGTACTCCATCACAATTAAAATTCACTTAAATTCAACGGCAGTAACGGACTGGGTTCTGCAATAATTTCCACAAACAAATCTGGCTGCCTTCCATTGCAAAGTCTCCAACTCCTGTATTTGAAATCTAAAATGTGGACCCCACACTTACATCATTACATTCAAGCAATGGTCTGACCAAAGATATGTTTTTACTGTCCCTAAACAACAGAGCTACTGTGTAGAAAGGACCAATCATTATATAACATTTTTTCCCCAACAGGTTACCACAGCAAAATCCTCTGACAGACACCGTGGTGCAGCGCATAGCAGACAAGCACAAGAAGACAACGGCACAGGTTCTCTTACGCTATATCACGCAGCGTGGGATCGCAGTCATACCGAAGAGTTCCAACCCTGAACGAGTCAAGCAAAACTTTGATGTATGTATCTGCGAATATGCTACTCTCAAAATAAATAAAAACTTGAAATTATTCTTTGGAAAGATTATATGTTTGATTTAAGAAGCCCCATCACAAGCACAAAGCTTCTTTTTTTCTTATTATTATTTTTATTTTATTTTTTTATTTTTTTTACAAAATGTCTCCTGTAATAATCAGTCAGCTGTGTTGGAACTAACCTGTTATAGGGATGATCTGAAGATAACACATGCTGATTCCAGTGGTCTATCTGCAGTCATTGATTTACTTCTTCATCTGCTATTTCTCTATTTCAGGTCAAATAAATTTGTTTCTAACTCTATTGCTAATAACACATTATTTTTATATATTTCCAACACGTGTAAACTACTACCTGACCTCAACTGGGATTCAAATTAGCAAAGCTTTCCCACAATAAACAACTTGCCTATCTCTCCTGTTATATGATACTATCATGTATTTGCTTCCTATGCACATGTCTTAAGCTAATTATTATTAATTTATTTTTTCCTTGGTATGTCTTTTTCATCGTTTCCTGCCGGGAGGAGAACATCTTTCATCTTAGTAAACCCAATCAGTACTCACCAATTCTTTAGATCCAAATAATAAGCTGACTTTGTTGTCTGTGGTGGGGGGAAAATTTTTTTGCTATCATTCGTTCACTCATAGCCTGAAAGTAGATCACAAACAATGTCATTGTAAGCTTTTTTTACTGCCTTATTCCACTTTCTCAGGTCTGCCCCTGGTACTTCCTGTTTTCCAGAGGCTTGTCCTCATTTTTCAGTCTGACTACCAGATTGCTCTAGACCCATTGCAGTCTTATGGAGCAGACATCAGATTAAAAATATTTAATTATGTTCTGTGTGTCTCAAGTGTATTTTTTTCTGCATAGAATATTATCTGTGAGGCAGAGATTAGGGACTAACCCCGCATTCACATTGATTATTGCAGAAAACTGTCTAAAATCTGCAGCCAGGATGACCTTTATACAGGGGACAAGAGTAAAACATGGTCCCATTCTACCACCCCAATTCAGTGTGGTGGCACTATAATGCACAAAGCCATGCCAGCAGGTCAGAAACAATGTACTGATTTCAAACTTTGTTTCAAACTCCAGAAAACATGCTAAAGATACACACAAACTATTACAGTTAGAGTATTTTGAGACCCAAATTGTGGAAATCAAATACAGAAGTTGGAGAGTGTGCAAAGAAGAGCAGACAGATTGGCTTATGGAAATTATCACAGGACCCAGTTGTTAACTGATGCGATAAGGGAGCTGTATTGGGAGACATTGAAGGCTGAAGAGAGCACTGGGGATGTACATGGCATATGTTGGTGATGGAACTCGGAGGGATATTGGTCGAAGAATTAGTAATAGTGCGTGGAAAGGAAAAGGCAACCATGACCACAAGTTTGTGCTTTATTTCATGCATAAGGGAGTGGGAAAATTTTCTTGTGTGGGTAAGGGTGTCAAGGATTGGAACAAATTACCAAGTGAAGTGATAAATAATTTACCAAAAACGCTGAAGGAATTTAAAATTAAAATTAGTAAATCACAAAAGTAGATGGGGGAGGAATTTGGTATATAAGATAATTTTAAAAAATGGGGTATGCATGTGGTCCATCGTAATTAAAATTAAATTAAACTAATTGATTTTGATGCTGCAGTGAAACTGAAATTGGTTTATTAGTGGTTCAAACTGTTTTCAAGTGGTTACGAATCAGGAACAATTTGGATGCTGTTTGACATCAATACACAGGAGAATGATGAACAACAGAGAAAAATAACTCTATCAAACATGCAGTTGATTATTAGGGAAATTATGAGTATTTGATTATGTCTCATGATTATGTTTAAAGCATTTTGACAACAGATTCAACCATTCATCATGACAAGTTCATTTTCATTTATTCCCCCTAGTAGAAAACAAAAGTGTGGTCATCCGCTTTATTCTCTGGAATTGACACGGTGCAGCTTCTAGCCCTTCCATAAACCCAAAATGACTGAAAGGAAAACATTTTGAAACAACTATGGATGCCAAGGCAGCTTTGAAGGCACAACTAAAGACAATGGAAGGTGATTTCTGAAATTGTTTCAGAAATTGGCAAGAATTATTTGTGAGTTTGCTGAAAGTGAGGGGAAGTATTTTAAGAGAAAATGATAGAAATGTATCTGCTATTGTAGTAAAATTTTCTTTATCAGAATATTCATTTCTTTTAATCATAGCCTGTATGCTAATGATGTACCTATTATAGAAATCACTTTAGTATTAGATATATATATATACCATGACAAATTAATCTGGCCTCTTTCCTAGAGTATGAGAATGTACTTGCAAATTTGCCTCTCCTTCCGTTATTTAGTATGGTTCTCATAATTTATTTGGCATCCTGATGGAATATATATATATATGATGAATGACGGAGATAAATAACTTGATCAAACAGGGAATTGACAATTAGGGAAATTCTGTGTATATTAAAATTTGTTATAATTATGTTCAGAGCATTTCTACAACAGATTCAAGAATTCATCTCTACAATTGTGTATATAATTTGAATAATATGTTAATAGTGCTTAATCTCTCATACTTCATTTCCAGGTATTTGACTTTGAACTGTCCCCTGAAGATATTGAACAACTAGATACTCTAGATAAAGGTCCAAAAGGAAGAATGTACAATTATACCCTAGGCCCAGAGTAAGTATAGCCATATGCATAACTACAAGTATAATGAAATTCATGTTTAGTTCACACACATTTACATAATGACTTCAACTTTTAATTTGTTTCCATTTCAGTCGAGCAAAACATCCAGAATTTCCATTGAAAATAAGTTACTAGAAAATGACTTTTATGAAGACATTACTGAGGAAGTCATATTGAAGCACTGCACAAAAAAAAGAAGAAGAAAAAAGAAAACTGTGAGAATATAAAAATAAACTACAGAATAATTTTAATATTCCTTTACCTGTTTTGTAGGAAGAATGCTGACACAGATAGTTTGTTAAACAGCATAGAAATTGCTTCCATTTGTAAGGAAAAGTGATAAAAGCAAGGTTTTATTATTATTATTTTTTTAAAAAATAAGTTTGTATGACAATAAAAAATACAGTGATTTAATTATTATTCCAGACATTCCAGCAATCAAAGTTTTAATATTGGTATTATTACCATTATTAATTGCATCAGAGTATACAAACCAGTGACAACTCAACTTTTAAATTCCATCATTTTCTTAGATAGACTGTTCAACAACTCCCTGAATCTATCTCATCTACAAATGTAAACTGTCCCAATATTACGGCTGAACAAGAACTATTTTTCAGTCGTGGACATGTCTTCTCATCTTTCTTCTCCCAACAAGCCTCAGCACTGATGTAGTTCATTGGAAGACAGGCTAATATGAAGCTGGTGTTGCAAATACATGCCGAGCACCTACTTCATAACCAGAGGGTGGGCTCAAAATTGCTTGTTGAAGTGTAAATATCTTGGAGTAACATTTTATAATAAACTCAATGGGGCAGAGCACATTGGGCAAGTGGTAGGAAAATGTTATACAATCCTTCGTTTATTGGAGAAGGTGATGAGAGGATGTACCAGATAAGTTAGGGAGTTGGATTACAAAACCTTAGTCAGACTATTGCTTGAATATGGTAGTGTAGAACAGGACCCATATTTTGGGTATCAAATACAGGAGTTGGAAGGTGTTCAAAGAAGAGCAGCTAGATTTGTTTGTGGAAATTATCGCAGGACCCAGTCAGTAACTGATATGATAAAGGAGCTGGATTAGGACTCATTGGAAGACAGGAGGAGGGTGAAGAGAGTACTGGGAATGTACAAGGCATATGTTGGTGATGGGGCTTGGAGGGATATTAGTCGAAGAATTAGGAATAGTGCATTGAAGGGGAAAGACGACCATGAATCGCTCGATTTCCATGCATAAGGAAGTGGGAAAATTTTCTTTTATGGGTAAGGGTGTCAGGGATCGGAACCACTTATCAAGTGAAGTGATGAATAATTTACCCAAAATGCCGATGGAATTTAAAATTAAAATTTGTGAATTGTAAAAGTAGATGGGGAAGGAATTTAAAACTGAAATTATATAAGGTGATTAAAAAATAATATAAAAATGGGTAATCGGATGACAGGGAATTGCCACTGGCATGTGTGCTCCATTGCAATTAAATCAATAATAATTAATAATGATAGCATGATCCAGTTGGTAATATATCTGCTGTGCTCAGGGGTAAGTCCATCAATTGCCAATTATTTGTTTTCATACCACAGAAAAGAAATTTCAGGATGGTACATAAGGTAAAATGAAGAACTTATTAATATTTAAAAAGCTGAACATTCTTACAATTACTTCTCAGTATATTTATTCTCTCATGCGTGTGTCAAAGAAAATTTAACTTGAATACAGAGATTTCATTAAAAGAAATGAAAATGACTTGTACAGAATGCATACATCATTATCATTAGTGCAAATACAGGTTAATTATTTTGTGACAAATCTGTTAAAATATTTCCTAAAAGTATAAAACAGTTTGTTGAAAATAAAGATATATTTGAACAAAAGCTGAGGAATTATGTTGTTTATAACTCCTTCTACTCTATCCAAGAACTTGTACATAAGAATTAATTGTGTCTTATATGCTTTTTACATAATTTTGTTTTAAAAATGAGTGTTTATTTTATTTGTTTGTTTGTAACATATGATACTTTCATTACAGTTATTAATCACCTTGTATGTATATATGTATTAACTATAAAATTATCCACATAACATAATCTTTCATCAGCAGGGATCTATGGAACAAGAGGAATAAATAAATAATCCAGCTGTTTTACTACATCAATTACTGGATGTGTTTTACTATAACCCATACTGTAATTTGGTGAAGAAAGTGGGAACCGAGCGTGGTGGGTGAGTGGTTAACGTTCTGGCCTTGCATTCGGGAGGACGCCGGTTCGAATCCCCATCTGGGCATCCAGATTTGGGTTTCCCCAAATCACTCCAGGCAAATGCCGGGATGCTTCCTTCAAAATGCCGTGGCCGACTTCCTTTACTATTCCTTGTCCCCTTCCCACCTCTAATGACCTGGACTTTGTAACGTCTGCTTTTAGGGAACAGTGATTTCTGGATCATACTGTTTCATCAATAACAAAATTATCAAGTTTGAATATCAAAATAATAATTAATTTCCAGCTAACCACATGAAATATTATTCAAATTAATAGGAGAACTGAAAAGTGGGTGTACAATTTATTACAACTTGATCATTGTGAAATTATGCAAAACATGAATTTTGTTTTATTCTAATATAAACAATTACATATCATTGAATGTCTTAAAAGTCAAACAGTTGGAGCACTATCTCATGTTCAATTTATTGGGTGGAATGATTGCATTAGTTTCCGTCGTGATCGAAGATTTTACCGTTGTTCACGGGCCAGGTCAGCACACAGGCAGGAATAGCTCCACATGGGGTCGTCCAGCTTTCTCGACCAGCGCAGCGTGGTGGCAGTGTCTCCAGCCCCTGGCTCGTCCAGTGCTCTGGCCTCGGCGAAGGTCACTTGCGGCTGTATCAGATGAGGATCCCAACCAGAGTGTCTTCGTCCCTTCCTCCACTCGAAGCAAGACTCTGTACATCTCGCAATGCGATGTCCCGTCCGGCTCTTGGCGAATCACAACACTCCACGCCAAAGTACCAGAATTCATTGGATCCCAGAACAAACAAGAAAAAACACCAACACGTCAATAAATTGAGGAAGCTTCTCTATTGGCTGGATCGTCTTCCACCACTCTCGGAAAACGCTTCTTTACTAGGAAACGGCGCTAAGGCCGGTATTACACTGTAAAAGATCTTTGTCAAAGCTCTTTGATAAAAGACATTTTATAAAATATTTTACAGTGTAATGGGGCATATTTTATAAATGATTTCTTTTATAAAATGTAAGACGTTGGCATTACATTTTATAAAAGATTTCACCACCCTGCAAATTCAAACAAAGAAAATGGCGTAAGGGACGTTACCAAAGTTGGTTATGACTGTCGAATCGACGAAAATCTTTATTTCTGAGTATGAACAGAAGGAAATGTTGTAAACTCAGAAACATATAGACTATAAGATTAGGAATAAAAAGGTGAACACTTACGGAAAGTTGATTAGTGCTATGATAGAAGGCTGTACTGCAGAAGAAGTAAAAAGAGAAAATTAATGTTGTAAGAAATTAGTATTTGACAGGTTTCTGGAATAATAACAGAAGTAATGCGCAGACCAATGCGTGAGCTATATTGCAGAATGGTGTAGATCCGTCACCATCAATCGAGTACAACCCATGGCACATACACCGTAAAAATAAAAACCCAATAGTATATATGGGGAAATAATTCTGATGTAGAAATTTATGAAAATATTGTGCTAAGAATTTATTGGACGTGTACTTCAGCATCAACCATAATTTTTATAATTTGGCATGTCCTCACATTGCAGCTCTTTCACTAAACTTTGATGAACTCCTATCATATCAAGTCTCGTAATCCACGGTCTAACCTAAATATGTTTACTTCTCTTCTTTATTTTCAATACAATGCATATTGTGACAGTTGCACTAACTGGGTCTGCAAAAGCTTACAAGTTTACTCCATTCATTTCAGAGAACTATGACAAAAAATTTTATATAGTGTAATGGGACTGAAAAAATATCATAAAATTAATATGATAAAAAGTTTTATAAAAGATCTTGGACAAAGATCTTTTACAGTGTAATGCTGGCCTAAGGTATATTTTCGCTCGCCGGCACCAGTTTTCGGCGGGTCTTTTCCGAAACGTGCGAAAATAGAAAGCGCGCCTTAGTTATTTATGGTGGCTATAAATCCCCTTAATGTCGGAGTTGGCTAGAACATTGTCAGTCCCCCACGGTGCGTGTAAATCTGGACGCTTTTGTTCCGTCACGTATCTGTTAGACACGTCGCACCGTCAACATTCACACATACCGTGGGATCACTTGGTGCCTAATAACACTGTACTTTTTAATTCATAACAACTTCGACGAGGCGTAAAACCATAAGAACAACAGTTTTATCCATTTTTGATGGAACTTTGCGTATGTAGGCCCTATCCTTTAAAACAAATAGAAAAATATTGTTTACATTTGATTTACAGAAACATAAACCCTCTCCTCCTTCCCCCCCCCCCCCCCCTCACCTTAATTTCTGTCAACGTTGCTTATACAAACCCAAAGTCTTTATTAGATTTTGATAGTAAATAGCACACGTATGCGTAGAAACAAGGCGGTCTGGTAGCACAGCGATTAGGGCGCTTATTTCTGAAAGTTTCTCTCCCGGGGCGCTGGTTCAGTTCCTGTAGTAAGCAGGAATTTTTAAGAGTTTTATTTGATTGTATAAGCTACGCCGGGACGTTCCGTGTTCTGATTTTTAGTTTTTGAAGTGATGGGTAAATGGGGCAAAGTTCGCATCAGGGCCGGGTGACTTTTTTTTTTTTTTTTTTTTTTTAGCTCTACAAAATAGGCAGGCGAAAATGGGCGTATTCTTGGCTTCATGGTCTGAGGGCCCCTATAGTCGGTGATCGGGCCCCCCATCAGCCGGCGGGGCCCGGGTACTTTTGACCCGCTTACAGTGGTTAAGTTGTATCTCTGGGGAACGAAAGATCCCCGGTTCGAATCCCTGTCTCGGCGGGGATTTTTTTCAAAGGCGTTTAACCCGACCTTCGCCTCTGGCACAGCTTGCTGTGTAATGTGAAGTGCACCAGAACGCTTCCGTGGTTCGGATTCCACGTTAAACTGTAGGTGCCCTGTACCTGGTAGCACAACCGGGTTGCATCTAAGACAGGGGCAGAATGCTCAGCCAGTAGATACCCTGTCAATAGGTCATTACGACCAACGGGGTTATTATACCTGATGTGTTGAGCGTTTTATATTCATAGTTCTAAGTTTTTCCTTCTGTCTGCAGGTCCCAACAACTGCCAATTGTTTTTTTTTCCGTTGGGAACAAACCAGATTTAAAATATACACAACTGTCAATAATCCTCGTTGTTACCTTACTCGTATTATTATATAGAATTAAGTCCTTCAGGATAGGGGGTGATCTGTGACAGAATCGCTATTCTCGTGGCCTGAAACACTTCTCGAAACACCAGCATTGTACTCTGCCGGCAGATCTGCCACAGATCGCCCCCTATCCTGCTTTACAGAGCGGGCAAGCCTCCAACCTTCACATTCTGTGATGAGGCGTGGACATCCACCACCTTGTCGCCCAGTCGTGGTTTCATCGTCCCTCAAACACTTTCCACAGATGCTCATTCTAGTACCACGCGAACAGCCTCTCTGTTTCCGAAATGCTCGTTCCCAGGTAACGCGCCCACAAACCGCTGGCCCGTAATTTGAGGGAATTTTATTATCTGTGTGTAGAAATCTGGTGCCAATACCTCTGGAAGCCCATGAAGGAGTTGTAGAATCCATGCTACGCTGTATTGCGTTCAAAAGGTGGACCAATATACTAGTAAGTAGGTGGTCATAATGATTTTGCTGATCAGCGTATGTTGTTTCTACAACATAAAATGATTTGATTTGAATACAGTGTTAGGTCGTTACTTTTTGTTAATAGTTCCAGCGATATCGTTTACTCGTAATTAATTCTTCGCTTGTTACGACGAATCAGAACGAGCTGATGTTCCAGTTCATGTTCCGATACCAGGAAACGACCGATCATTGTGGGGCGGTTAGCTCTAGCGGATTAATTGCTTGCCTGGCCACCAGATGTCGCGGCGCTGTCGGCCGCCATGCTCGACAGAGCGAGCAGAAACAACTGACTCGCGACGCTGCGCAAACATGGCTGCACCGGAAGCGTGACAAATGACAGATCGCTTGCGCGACGGAGGTAACTGGGTTAACGGACTTCACGCGGAAGTGGAGTATTGCGTAAACCTGTCCCGAAAATTCATAGAATAATTTGACAGGCAAAGGTGATATTGTTTTTGATGATCAGTAGAACTATATGCGAAAGATAATTTACAAATACCATTACAAGATGGCATGAAAGTCGCGATAGCTGATATGTGAAACACATTTAATAATAGTGATTTTTGAAGGGATGAGCCTAACGTTATCTTTGTTATTGAATAGAGGAGGCGTGAGTAAATAGGAGAATCGTTGGTGTTCTTCTAGCCTGCAAATTGCTTCCCTCAATGCCTATTTCGAATTTTTTAAATCTCTTGTTTTCCCCCTCCTATCGCTGAATGTTATTCTCTATCGCTCTTACCGAGCATGTATTTGATGTTTCTGCCTTTTCAATATCCTCGGCTAGTTCTTCCCCATCCTCATTGATGATTGAATACTTTCTCTTCTCAACAGTGTGTTGATATAAATACTGGAATTTCTAAGTGCACCCTGCGCCTTCAATATTCCTTATAATCCCATCTTTAGCTTCGCTCTTTGATGCTATTAACATCATGGGCGCCGGCAGGATTGCTTCTAGGGGGGTGCACCAGGGCTGCATTGGTGCCCCCCCCCCCCATCGGCCCAAAAATTTCCGGGCTGGGCGACCTTTTTTTTTTTTTTTTAGCTGCATCACTACTGCCCAGACGGCGACCCGGGATGTAGGGGGGTGCAAGTGCACCCCCTTGCACCCCCCTCCCTCCGCCCATGATTAACATCTTGTTCGGCTGTTCCAAGAGTTTCTAAAACTGTCACCCTGTTTCTTAACTCTGTGGCGTTCTCTTCTTATCAAACAATACAATGATTAATACATTTCGTACTACAGTGGCAGTCACGAAATTAGTCCTGTGAGTACCCGAACAGTGTTGTAAATCAGCAAAAAAAAAATCAACTTTCAGTAATGAGTGCGAAAAAATTTCTAAAACATAATACTTAATTAACATGCGGAACAAGGTGATGTGCTTTATAATTCCAAACATTTGTGTTACTGTTTTTTAAAAAAATAGTAATTTGTTTCCATGAAAATTAGAAATCAAAATACTTTTTCACTTCAACCGACAGAAAAAGCAATAAAAATAATAAGAAATAACTCAAAAAAAAAAAATTATGCGCCTTCCTGAAAGTTAACAGACTCATACCGAATACATTCTATTCATTAAATAGGGAAGCATGTGAATAAAAAAAATAAAATGTTACACGAAGCGCTTAGTTGTTTCGCCTGTGTAATGTAAAATGTTGTCGCTGACTAACTTCCGTTTTATTTGTTTACGTAAAAACTTCCAGGGAGAAAGTTTCTAAGAAAATACGGAAATTAATTCTGGTAGCAGGCAAAGCATCTTCAGACAACCCCTTTTGGATTGTTTCACAGTTTATATTTGCGCGAATGATTGCGCGCAGCGCATGCTCCAGTGCCGGCTGGTCGGTCGGTTCGTTTACGACTGAGAAACATATTTCCTGTCCTCCACAGAAAAGCTATTTTCAGCTTCTGTAAGAATTATTATTGTCATTGTACACAATGGACCATACATGACAAATTTCGCGAGAAATCTTCAAAAGCAAAGACAAAACGAAAATTAATTTATCAAATATAAGGGACCGATTATACATAGAAATGACTGCCACAAATACCTCCATGTCAGTTTTGTAATTTATCAAAGTGTTTTTTTTTCCGTATTAGTTATTGGTAATATTCCTTAAAAATACTTTAAAATATCTGCAACAATGATTTTAATTAGGTTTCCAATGCCCAGGCGGCCTGCAGGTTCGCGAATATTACTTCTGTCTGTTAATACACTAATTGCATGATTATGTTCCTGAACATCACCACCATTAACATTACTCGAATAGGCCTTAAACCAAGGAAATAAAGCGACCGCGTGTAAAGATAAGCATGGACGACTGGCAAAAGCTAATGTGGCAATGTCGCCGACCCAACCAAGGGACAGGGCAGGGGAGGCAGTGGAGACTACGTGACCTTGGCAGGTCTAATTTCATGACGCCGACTTATAGTTTGTACTATCATACTTGGTGACCGATGTTGCGATTTCTGTTCAGAACGAAAGATTTCATCAAAATCCGTAGAGAAGTTTGTGAGAAATTAATTTTATCTATATTCAAGAGTTGCCCATATAATGGTGAGTGAATAGATTTTAAATATATACAGTGAAAACCTAACTTAGTCCACAACCCGAAGGTTGGTTGGATCCTCCCGAAGGAGGCATACTAAGCCATTGTGTCAGAGGTAGGACGGCCAGTTCCTTTCCTTTGAGACCTAGAGTTTAATGTGGAATCCGAACCAAGGAACGTCTTAGGCTAGCTCATATGGTCAATCACAACTCTTAAAAATTCTTGCCCCCACCGGGATTTGAACATGGGACAGCAACGAGGATTTTTTTTTTTTTTAATCAAGTGCCTTAAAGATTTTTTTTTCACTAATCAGATTTGAGCTGCCATACCGCTCCATATTTGTTATACATTCAATATATTTCGTACCTACCTACATGAAAACTGCAAGTTAGTTAAATAAAATTCATGAATGCACGCAGTTCAACATTTTAAATAATCAGATATATTATGGTTTTATTTATTTTCACGGTTAAGATCATCCAAATATATAAAGCCGCTTCAAGCTCACGAGATGAACGTTAATACAACATTAGGAAAAAATATTGTAAAATAACTTTTTTTTCCAGAGATTTGCTATCGGTGCCTCAGACTACAACGAGATAACACTAAAGCCGTTTCAGAGATACCAAATATAAGTAAATCGCGTTTTTTTTCCCTTCAGGGAAGACGCCTATTCAGCAAAACGAGATACAAAATATATACAAGAATTGGTGCACAATTACTTTATCTAACCACAGAGAAACTAACATCAGTAAGCTTACTGGTACCTGAAACTTCTAAGAGATGGCGTTATAGCCGTTAGAAAGATACTGAATACAAGACTTCCTCGATTTTTTTAAAATCGCATTTTTGCAGAAAGACGTAATTTACGTAAACTTGAAAAGCAAAACATTATCTACATATGAAATTTCATCTAAATCATCAGAGCCGTTTCCGAAATATTACATACAAGAATTGCTTGTTTAAAGATTTTTTCTAAATGTCTCTCCATCAAAATGTTCCAAGTTTCAAGGAAAAGTTTTGTATGCGAAAGAAAAAAACTATTACACTGGACATAGGTGGTGATAAAAAAAAAGGGGAAGAAATATTTATTTGGGAACAGAAAATGAAGAAAATTAAGGAACCAACATACAACAATAGTATAGGGAGATGAGGATGAGCCTGTCACCAAGCGTGGTGGGTGAGTGGTTAGCGTTCTGGCCTCGCATTCGGGAGGACGCCGGTTAGAATCCCTGTCCGGGCATCCTGATTTGGGTTTTCCGCGGTTTCCCAAAATCACTCCAGGCGAATGCCGGGATGCTTCCTTCAAAAAAGACCATTGCTGAATTCTCTCTCGTTCCTTGTCCCAGTCCCATCCCGTCTCTAATGACCTCGACGTCGACGAGGCGTAAAGCCGTAAGGAAAAAAGAGAGTGCCTGTTCCACCCCAAGCTACGCTCTGAGAGATGACTTTCAATTAGTCAGATATTCGTCTAACCGAGTCTGATTTTTTTTTTTTAACGTTTGATGAGAGGTTACATTCTGGCCTAGTATAAGGGAAGACGAAAGGGCTTGACAGAATTCCTTCCCGTTATGATCTTTGGTCATCTCGTAAAGGAGTGTTCATCTGGTTGCAGGGTGATCTGTGGCGCTTAACTGTTCTCGGTAAGAACGAATTATCACTTCTTGCTCCGTCCCAAGATACGTAGATATCCAGATTTTAAAGCAGACCACAAGGTTCCAAAATTTGAAAACCCCGGCCACATTGGCGCGGTAGTTTTTTTTTTTTTTTTTTTTTTTTTTTTTTTTTTTTTTTGATACCTGGGCAAAGGTCATTTACAGATTTGTTATTTTCAGATTCGATTTCTAGTTACAGCAGCTTATGAAATTGCTTTGTATTCTCGAGCAACATATTACATGTGTGTTAAGCGGCTCGTAAATCAGCCTAAAGACTAGCGTTACGTGAGGATCTACACAGTGTAATAAAGCACGCGATAAATCAGAGAACACGTAATCGCATTATACCGCTGTGCGAACCTGGACAGCATTACCAACATCTTGCGAACAAAATATTACCGTTGTGCCTGAAATTGAGTGCCAACTTATTTATTTTTATTTATTTATTTAAAGGTTTATTTAGCCTGGCAAGATTAGGGCTGTCAAGCCCTCTCTTACATCATACCAGGTGTTTACAATAAATAATATACACCTTACACAAACTAACAATATACAACACTTATATAACATTTGGCATAATTTAGGTTCAAGAGCAATACTAACAAAAAATCATCTTAATAATATTTATGAGTAAAATACTAACTAAAATCTTAATAGTATTCGTTCTTAACTAGTTAATAATTTAATGGTATAAACTAATGCTAGTGGAAGTTAAAGAAGTAAATGGTACAAACTTGATACTAGTAGAATGAAGAAACAAGACAAACTAATAATAGGGAAGGCAGAATAAGAGGTGGACACTGTATACATCAATATTATTCAGATCAAAAAATTAAGTTATGCATGGAATGAGAGGTCTTTTAGCTAGTGCTCCAATAAGTAATGCTTTTTCAAATGAGTTTTAAATGTGCCGATTTTTGTGGGAGTTCTAATTTTCAGGGGAAGATCATTCCACAGTCTAGCCGCTGAAATGAAGAAGGAATTGGCTAGGGTTTCCGAGCTGTGGGAGTGAATGGTTAGTATGATTGAATTCAGGGATCTGGTGTTTATATTATGAGAAAGTAATAGATATGAGATATTGGAACAAAGGTAGGCGGGAGTTTTCAGATGTATGAGGTGGTGAAAAAGACATAGAGTGTGGAATCGTCGTCGATCCCAAACGCGCAACCACTGTAAGCGGTCGTATGAAGGTGAGACGAGGTCGTACAGTCGTAGGTCACAGATGAATCTTACACAGGAGTTCATAACAAGTTCAAGTTTCCTTATGTCTGCCGAACTCAAATTTTGCTGAGCAACGTCACAGTAATCGAGATGGGGTAGCACCAGAGTCTGCACCAATTGCTTTTTCAAATGAGTGGGGAAGAATTTCTTACATTTATACAGAGCATGAAGAGAAGAGAAGGCTTTGCGACATACTGAAACAGTATTTTCAGACCAGTCATTGTCATTTTTTCCCTCCCATGCATTACTTTTAATTTTTACACCAATATCTTTCCTCATCACCAATAGGCGCCTTGTACACTCCCATGATCCACTTCACCCTCATCCTGTCTTCCAATGAATCCCATTCCAGCTCCTTTATCATATGTGTTACTGATTGTGTTCTGCGGTAATTTCCAGGGACTTGGCACCCTCTACAACTCCTGTATTTGATACTCAAAATATTGGTCCTATACTACATTACCATATCCAAGCAATGGTCTGACCAAAGTTTTATAATCGAAATTCTTTACTTCTCTCGTACATGCCCTCATTACCATCTGCAAGTGCAGCATTTTGAAACCTTATCCTGCTACCTGTCCAATGTGTCCTGCGCAGTTAAGTTTGTTATTAAATGTAATGCCAAGATATTTACTTTCCAAGTGTTCAACAAGCAATTCTTTCCCCACTTTATAATCACAATCAACCTTTAGTTTTTTATCTGTGTATCTAATAAGCTGGCTTTTCTTTTCATTTATCTTCATCCCATGTTTACCAACCCAACTAGTTATCCTGTCCAGATCACCCTGCAGCTGTTCACAATCCCGTACTGTTTTTACCCTTTTATTTTACATTTCGTCATCTGTAAACAATCTAATTTCTGATAGTAAACAATCAACACAATCATTCATTAGAATAATTTACAGCAATGGTCCCAATACGCTACCCTGTGGCACTCCAATTTTTTCACATCCAGTTCTTTTTGATTCTGCATTTTCAAACCTGACTTTTTGCTTTCTTCCTTTTAAGAATTCATCTACTCAGCAAATCACTTTTTCATCCACTCCAATAGTTTTTTTCCTTATTTACCACGATTTTACGACTCACTCTGTCAAAAGCGTTTGAAAGATCTAGTGCTACGCTATCTATAATACATTATTAGAAGCTACAAGAGAGCAGAAAATAATAAATTAACTAAACGACACCCGAAAATAATTTATATTTTTTCCCCCTAAATGAATAACATGAAGGAAGTGGTTATTTGCACAGCAATTAATATAATTATTATTAATTTAATTGCAATGGAGCACACGCTCCGAAGGTGATTCCCAAAGTAATCTAACAACCCATTTTCGTTTTTTTTTTTTTTTTTTTTTTTTTTTTTTTTTTTTTTAAATTGGCTTATATAATTTTAGTTTTAAATTGCTCCTCATTTAGTTTTGCGATTTAAAATGTTAATGTTAAATTCCTTCAGAGTTTTTGGTAAATTATTCATCATTTCACTTGGTAATTTGTCCCAGTCGCTGACACCCTTACCTACAAAACAAAATTTTCCCTCTGCCTTATGCATTAAATCGAGTCGAAGCATAACCAATAATATGAAATCAGTATCAAATTGTTGCCAATTATAATTCTTAAAATCGCCACATAAGGGTAGATTTAGTTCTGTATTCTGTAGAAAAATCTTTCATGTTAAAGAAAAACTGGTAACGAATTGAGAATAGTATAAAATTTATGACACATTTATTTATAAATACAATGAAATAATACTTGGCGGTGTCCTATGCAGAAATTCTGAAAACGATTCAAGAAGACTCGAAAATTATTGATACTATTTTTTAAATAGATATTATAGGCTAATGGAATGTTTTATCTCCATTCGGGAATGCGGATGTAATAGAATCGATTGGTAGGATTTATCTTATCGACAGAATGCAGTGGGTGTATTAAAAACGTCAACCGTCCAAAACCAATGGCCCGCGACTAATTGCGACAGCGGTCGCCAGATGGCTGCCGTAACGCTTGGCGGCGCGCTGACTAAACATGGCGTCCGATAGGCAGCGCGCTTGATGGTTGAATATCTCTGACGCGGCTATGGGAGATTCCTTATGCGAGGGCGGCCGAAAAACATTATTGTTGTTGCAATTTTTCTATATTTACGGGTAACTTATTGTACGTGTTCCGTAACTTACAGAATTCTTAGTCTGAAACGAAGGATAAAAACGTAGATACAATACACGCAGCTAATAATTTTTACACAGATCTACACGAACTACTAATGGGGTTGAAGAATGTAATTTAGCAAGAGGGATGTGAAATTAGAGGATTATGAATCAGAACAAAACAAAAAATAGCGGTTAATACTACTATTTAGTAGGGAAAATTTTAAATAGACGTTACACTCGATTTTAAATATAAGGAAGATTTTTTTTTCTTATAGCTTTGCGATCGTTGACTTCGAATTCATTAGAGGCGAGAAAGGACTGGGATTAAGGAACGGGAAGGAATTCGGCCATAGCCTTTTGAAGGAAGCATCCCGGCACTCTCCTGGAGTAAACCATGGAAAACCAAAATCTGGAAGCCAGGTCGGGGATTCGAACCGGCGTCCTCCCGAATACGAGGTTAGACCGTTAACCGCTCACCCACCAAACTCGGTCGAAATTTTTTGTTTTGTAGGTGAATGGTCTGATGCAAAGAATACTTTTGCCACTCACATTTCTGTGTCAGCTGTAGAATACGGATGTAGACTTTTTCTACTTTCTATAAATCACCAAATGTACTGACAGGTTCAAGAATGCAGATGCGAAGACAAACAAAAAACGCCTTACCCTACATACTGTTATTGTCCAATGCTATTGTTGTCTTCATGGACTTTCTGAATGAAGAGTGATAACTTGATGGGAACATTCGGCGTAGTTCTCGTCCGTTGTAAACGCACATGTATCCAAAATAACCAATAACAGGATTCAGGAATTAGAAATTTGAGAAATAGCTGACTTCACAACTTGTTGGCAAAGTACGATGGGTCCATTATCGAAGGAAATATCGACACAAGGCAATTGCTATTATATGCTGAAATCTTATATATTATTTCTGAAAGGTGTTTTTTAGTGACAAGCCATTTATCTTCATTCATATCTCACCGATATAGATAAATGAGGTATCATTTTAAAGAATAAGATTTCCGCTTTGGTGAAATCATAAATTAAGAAAAGAATTTATCGGAAGTCAACACGTGAAGGACAATAGTATTAACTATCAAGGTCACGGGTATGACGCAGTTCATAACCACGCCGCTAGGCTTCACTGCTGT
Source organism: Vandiemenella viatica (assembly GCA_031002005.1). NCBI lineage: Eukaryota > Metazoa > Arthropoda > Insecta > Orthoptera > Morabidae > Vandiemenella > Vandiemenella viatica. The sequence goes on from CM061918.1 coordinate 134,566,352, forward strand.
CGATAATGATTGGTCGCGTTATCACAGTGATATCGGTAAAGTGTGTGTGTTTTCTCTAGTAAGGGGCGCATCGGGTATTTTTTTTCTGTCAAGAAACCATTTGTGATTTGTTATACAGCTCCTATGCAAACATTACCGCGAGATAGTTAGACAGCATAACACAGAGATAAGGATATACTGTGTATGTTTTGTTCATCTTAGTTGTAAATTCGCCAATCATCGTATTTTATTTGCGAAATTTTTACACGGATCAAATTCAGAGTAACTGATACTGATAAATTTGGTAACTCGTAAACATTATTAAACACACGTTTTAGATATTTCGTCCATGTCGCAAGTGCTTCCTGGGATAATTTTTGGGGTTCCGTACCTTCTGGGTGAAAGACAGCCCCTTTATCGATATGCTGATTTGACCTTCTGGCTGTCTCTCTGTAACAATTTTATAACTTCTTAACCTTAACTCATTTTACTGTGATTCGTACTACTATTTTACTTGTAGGGATTGCACCGATTGTCGTATCCCAGGACAAGACATCCTGTACCGGGCAGACTCTCACTGTCATGCCTTCACGTACTGCAGGTCAGAGATAACAAACCGATTCCTTTATAATCTTAAAACAGTAATAATAATAAATAATGGAAAAAAAATACGCCAGACTGATGCCCCTCGGCGTTGCGGGCCTCTTAGTGGTTTACAAAGTATTTTCAGATTACGGACGTCGGCTGAGATGCAGACAGCCCTAAGGGATGACGCCAGCATTCCTTTGAACAGAACGGAAATAAGCTCCCGAACTAAGCGTATTATAACACGCCTCTAGCACTTAAACGGAATAAGTTGGTAGCTTCAGATCTGAATTTATTATACGCTATCTGTTACCCCCAACCTTTGATATTTATTACTAGAGCTGAATAAAATCCACATCTGTACTATATAATGAATTCAGTTTATACATGAAATTTATGAACAGATCATACACAAACTGACTGTGACAGAAACAACGCCTGAGTGACCGATGTAACATTACACAGACTTACACACGCTAACCGTCTGTCTATCATCATTCGGTTAGTTTTCAAAATTTCATGAAAAAATATGTTATTTATCGCGAAAAAGTATCCCAAGTCCTTGCTAATAATGCATAGTATTTCTTTGTAAAGTTTCATCAAGAACTCCTTAGCCGTTTAATCTCGAAAATGTAACAAACAGACAGAGAGACAAAGTTACTTTCGCAATTATAATGTTTGTTTAGATTTCCTTAACCCGTGATCGAATATCGCATTTGAAACTACCTGTTGTTGTATTCAGCTTCGTTCATGTGCACTGTTATACGCTGAAATCACAATAACATTTCGACTGCGAGAAGTAATTTAATTTTTTTTAAAATATATATATATATATAAATGAATGCAATTTTTCTCGGCCTTATTTATTTATAAACGTTTCTCGGGAAATGGATACTAATTTTCAGACACTTTTATCTTATTTTCTCAGCTTTTAGACGTTTCGTATAAGTCTCTAAGCAAGCTGTGTGTGTCATAAGTTTAAACCAGTATCACGTAAAAACTACATCAGCAATCTGAATGGTGTTTTCAAATTTTTAGAGCTAATGATCAGGATTAAAATACGCGGAAATAGCTACGTTCCGATGGACGGAGCAAACCATTTCCAGACGATACAAATATAGGCCACGGATCACTCTGTATTTGAAATGAGAACTCCTTTCAACAAAAATTGACAAAAGATCATACTACCTACTTTAGGATTCTGTTTTATTTTTTAACTTTGGCTATACAGTTCTTCGGCTTTCTAGAATGCAGTGATTTAATATAAACGCAATATGTGATGCAAACGTATTAAACGTGAGTAGTATATAATTTACTGTAAGCACAATCGCGAAGGTGATTGACACCTTCGATAGTTACACAATTTCTCTCTGGTTCGACATGTTTGCGGTCGATGCTAACTGCTCTACAATGTGCACTAAAGACGTTAATGTGTGATATTTCTTCCCTGTATGTCATATGGAAGCGGAATTCAGTTTTTTTTCTCGAAGAAAGATACCTGAAAAAGAGCTATGCCCATAGCAAACATCAGCAGGTAACAGTAGGTACTTCTTGCATAATAAATTGTGTGGAACTGCCTACATTTCGAATTACTTCATTCCATTAGTAAATTTTGGCTGCTGTTCAAACCACGGCCAGTAGAATAAGCTGTTACGTTTTAAATTAAATAACGCTTATCATTCTGATTTCGTAATGTTTGTTTTCGGTTTTAGTTTTTATCGCCATAAAGTTGGAACTTCTTATGTGCTATTGAGGTAATGACGACAGCTTCATGGAACCAATGAAATTAAAAATTAACTAGGAATCCTGAAACCTTGTGCCAAATGGCGTAAATTACAAAACTATATCCATGGTGTCTCATGCTTTAACAAAGAGTGTCAGTTGTCATTCTGGTCCAGGCTGCATTTCAACAAAGCCACAAACTCCGCTAATATATCCGTTCGAAAAACATGGCTTCTGTCACATGCGCATTAATACATTCGCTGTATCGCAATCGAAACTTGACCCGTTGGAACTACTTAAATGCAGCTAAAATAATGACTTAATACAATAGCTTTATTGAAAGCAAAGGAAATTAAAAATAATTCTTAACGACGTGATACCGGGTAAGATTAGTTTTAATACATGTAAATTTCTATTTTAAAGCAGAATAATATATCGACTCAACATATGGTCAGAATAAAACCAATATCCAAACAGCAAATAATTCTACTAATATGCAAAAATCATCTCTGCATACTAATATGACCAATTTGACAGTAATCAAATAAGGACCACCGAGAATTAACTGTCCATTTGGTCTGAAATTTAGTACAAACGTTCCTTAGGCAGTAATATTTTACTAAATGTTCATGTAGCTTAACTGGGCAGGACACATGGGACAGGTGGTAGGAAAAGGTTTCAAAATTCTGCACTTGTTGGAGAGAGTGATGAGGGGATGTACGAGAAAAGTGAGGGAATTGGGTTACAAAACTTTGGTCAGACCATTGCTCGAATATGGTAGTGTAGTATGGGAGTTGGAGAGGGTGCAAGAAAGGGCTGCTAGATTTGTTTCTGGAAATTATCGCAGAATGCAATCAGTGACGGATATGATAAAGGAGCTTAAATGGGAATCATTGCAAGACAGGAGGAAGATGAGGAGGGTCATGGGAGTTTACAGGGCTTATACTGGCGATGAGGCACGGAAAGATATTGGAGTAGGTATGAAAAGTAGTGCATGGAAGGGAAAAGATGACCATGACCACAAGCTGGCACTCGATTTCAGGCACAATGATGTGGGAAGATTCTCTTTTTTTAGATAAGGGTGCCAGGAATTGGAATGAGTTACCAAGAGAAATGATAAAAAATTTACCAAAACCGTTGAAAGAATTTAAAGATAAAATTTATAGAGGGAAAATATAGGTGGCTGCTGGATAGGGGGAAGATGGGTGTGTAGGGAAATTGCCACCGGAGCCTGTGCTCCATTGCAATTAAATTAAATTAAATTATTATTATGTAATAGCCACAAAATAAATACTAATGAATTAAAATAGCTCTAATGTGGCCCTAGAAGTTATTAAGCAAGAAATACATGTTATTACCTACGGCATAGGAATGTATTCATATGGTATTACAAAAACTTGGCAACGGTTTTGTATTCGTTGCTGCAGATGCTATCGTTGGCGTCAAAGTTGTGTTTAGAAGTGGCTGCCGACTGTACTGCCAATCTATCGCAAACAGTAAATTTCGCGTCTCCTTAAATATGTAAGTTAAATTTCTTTTCCCTTTAATTCGCAATTTTTATCGGAAGGAATGTTCTCAGAAAAGTGTAATCCTAATTTCTGACCAAACGGACAATTGCTTCTCGGTACGCCCTTACTGGACCGTTACCGATAATGTTTCAAATAGTTTATTATATTTCATATATTATACTGCGTTCAAATAAAAGTGAAAAAAAAAACCCTTTCGGATGTAAACCGTATCTAAGGTAATATCGTAGCTAAAAGAAGGGAAAGTTGTTTTAAAATTAAATCTAAATTTTTTATTTCTCCACGTTAATTTTTGGTACTAGAATAATAAAGCATTTCTATACACGCAATGTAAATACTTTGAAACTCAATTAAAAATCTGCATGTAGATTTCCGGGAATGGCGCTCAAATAATTTCCTAGTACTTGTAATTTATTTATCAGAATTTAGACATCACATCAAAATGAAAAATACCTAACCTATTTTTCTCTTGGGACCTAAAAGTAATTAAAACCTCTTTGAATTGAAAATGAAATAATTATTAGCTTCTTTTGAATAGCACTTTGCTAAAAATGTAAAATAAGTAATAATATAGCAATGCAATTACTATTGTAACTATTTTGCAGATAATTTAAATTAATACTTATTTTAAGACTTTATAAATATATAAATCAGTATATATAAATTACAGAATTCATTTCAAGAAACCTCATACTTGAAATAACTCACATGATACCTTTACGTGAACGACATGTGGTAAGTATTTTAAACAATAAACCAATCGCTAAATGCTAATAAAATACGCGACTGTCAACTTTTGAACACAGAACCAAACAGCTGAATTCCGATCAGCGACTGCGCTAATATGGAGAGGAATGCGGCGATTCTATCAGACCAATGCATGGGCTTCTGATAGAAAATAATTATTAACTTTTTTTTTTTTTTTTTTTTTTTTTTTTTTTTTTTTAAATAAACCTTACACGATTCCGGCCGCTATTTAGTGATTAATGGCGTTAAAACTGGCGTTTGGCAAGCCTGGTACCACTGCTTACCGTCAATACAACTGTCGTTATGCATGATAATCGAATAGCAATCTTTTTGTATAAAACCACACTACGCGTTATCTACAGAACAGAATCGATAGGTGAGTCTAGGATACAGTAACGCAACGGAATTTATCTTCAACGTCTCATTTCAAAAATCATAAAACAATTTCTTTGCCTAGCCGAAACAGGACCCTTTTGACGTAAGTCGTGTGATACTACTGATCCGTCCATTGTGGAGGCCATTTCTACGAAGCGCCATTTCACTGTTATTTGCAGACAACGTCGCATCGATTCCCACAATGCTCTACTCCCACGCTGCGGCGACTGCAGAGTCATCTGTGCCACAGATATTCCGGTTCACGGAACTGTCAGAGAAAATGCAACCGCGTCCTCCACATGGAGGAAGGAATTATATGGAGGAGAAGTGACGTTAAATCGGTGAAGCAAGCACTAAACTCTCCCGCATGGTGGCAGCACCGGCAGCGACCATATGGCGCTTCCCAACAATTAAGGTGTTCACATTGTGGTAGATGCAGTGATTATTTCATTTAGTATTGTGTATAAGTGTTTAAAAATGCCAGCTTGTGTTGCGTACGGTTGCACAAATAGGCCAGACAGGAAAGAACCTGGAATATCATTTCATAAGTAAGTTGAATTGTAATTATCGTTGTTGAAGTGAGCGGTAGACACCGCAAACTTTGCAGCACGTCTATAAATATTTAGTCATAGCTCTCAATGGGATGACTTTGTTCTCAAATTTTTCTTGGTGTAGTGTAGAAAATCAGCAAACTTGCTATTTTGCACATAATAGACTAGCATTATTTTTTAGCGAGTGTTTAAAATGAGATTTAAAGGGGCGTGTTTTACTTCGCGATTCAGTGAATTTACTATTACGATTTCTTTCGTCACGTTGCTGATTATACTGACAATGGATGATGAAATTAACTGTTATGTGAGAAGCTGTGAGTTTTATTAATTTTTTAAATAGCTATTTCAGGCCATTGACTTAGGTTATTTTTAAAGCTTCATATAAGACTTGTTTCTGTTTGTAAATACGTCTATACCTATTTTTACCGATTTTGAAATCTTTCTCATCTATTTATGTCGAAACAGGTTCATGCAGAAATAAAAATGGGCTTCATAAATAAAGAAGTTATTGGCCTTTGAACAAAATCAATTTGGGGAATGTGTTTCTAATTTAGTCTCTTTTTTTTTGTACAACATTCTCCCCCCCCCCCCGTATCTAAATCTAACTGAGAGATAATTTTTTTTACAATTGTCCTAATAAGTAGGGCTGTGAAATTAGACAACACATCTTGATCAAGAGAATGTTCATTAAGGTGACTGAATAAACATTTTATTTCTGGTACCAGCCTACAAAATGTCTGGGTTACTCATCCCTAGAGTGGGTCCTCTTACTTTTTTTCTGGTCTAGGACACATTTCAGACTAACCACAAGTGGTAGTAATAAAACTGAAATATCCATTCTGCATGTCAACCATGTAATCATTGTGGGTTTGACAGAATTAATTTTTGGTCCAGCCTGCATCCAAACCTAAACCCCTCAATTTGGATGTTGTATATCCCCCAAACTAAGCAAGATATCGAAAACATTTATTCCTTATTATCGAGTTTTTTCGTCGTGTTACATAAGAATCCATCATTAAATTTGACTTTTGCGAAATTTTTCTTCTGCATTTCAACTCAAGACACCTCACTTTTGAGACAGTATATCTCGAGAACTAGGTGAAATATCGAAAAATTTTACTCTTTATTTTTTATTTGTCTCGTCTTTTTAAATAAAAATTCATCATAAAATTTGACTTTGAATAATTTTTTTCTTCTGAATTTCAACCAAAACCATTTCACATTTGAGACAAAATATCTCGAAAAATAAGCAGGATATCAAAAAATTTTATTCTTCATTTTTTATTTGTCTCATCGAGTTACATAATAATCCATCACCAGATTGCGGCGTCACGTTTATCCTAGAGTCCCCTTGAGGTGTTTGTACATATTCCCCGTGTTTGTTGGGAAGCGGTCAAGCCCCCACCACTCCGGCCATGCCCCCCCACTCCTCCGCCGGCCTGGTTCACTCCCATGCGTGGTAAAGGTCTCTTGCGTCGTCTCCATATTATTCCTTCCTCCATGGTCCTCCATAGCACAGACATGACTACGAATGCAGCTTATCGACTACGAACTGGAGATATCGATACTCTCAAAGATAACAGGCCTTTCAAAAAGTATCTCGAACAATGGCAGAATGATCCCGATTTAAACTACAATGAATGCTAATAAAAGGCTAAGCTTGATCATCGTGTAATCGTGTTCGTTACGCTAAAATTATTCACCCAGCCTTCGTTGCTGAATTAACGACGGCCATAGACGCTATTGCATAGGAAAGGCTATGAGGTTTATTTAATAACAGTTCTAATTAGTTATGCATAAAAGAAAAAATGAATCGTCAAAACATTGGAAGAAAAGTATGAATTGTCTTTAAATTAACGTATTAGAAGTCAGGTCTATAGTATCGAGATAGAAGAATATTTATAAACTGTATAAGAATCAAGTGGCTATAATAAAGATAGAGAAACATGTGAGATATGCATCAGTTAAAAAGGGTGTGAGACAAGGTTGTAGTCTTTCCCCGTTAATATTCAACTTATATGTAGAAGAAGCAATAAAGAAAACAAAAGAAAAATTTCCATGTGGCATAAATTTTCAGGGAGAAAAAATCAGTATGCTACGATTTGCTGATGACATTGTCTTGTTAGCAGAGAGGGCTGAGGATATTGAGAAATTACTCAATGGCATGATCAAAATACTGAAGGATGATTTTGGACTGAATATAAATCAAAGCAAGACAAAAGTGATTAAATGTAAAAGAAATTATACCAACCAGAGTAGATTAAACATAAAAATAGGATCGGATGCAATAGGAGAAGTAGGTGAATTCTGCTACGGACGGCCGAAGCAAGAATGATGTTAACAGAAGAATAGCACTAGCAAAAAGAGCTTTCATGAAAAAGAGATATCTTTTAGTTTTAAACATTGATCTAGGAATTAGAAAAAACTTTTTAAAACTCTTTGTGTGGAGCACAGCACTTTATGGTAGCGCATCATGGACTTTAGAAATACCGGAAAGAAAGAAAATTGAAGCATTTGAAATGTGGTGCTGCAGAAGAATGCTGAAAATTAAATGGATAGACAAAGTACGAAATGAACGAGTTTTGGAAATAATGGGTTAGGAAAGAAGTTTGTGGAAGAAGCTTACAGAAAGAAGAGACAGGCTGGTAGGTCATATTTTGAGACATGCTGAATTGGTTAATTTGCTGGTGGAGGGAACAGTCGGAGGTAAGAACTGTAGAGGAAGACAGAGATTAGAATATATGAAGCAGATAATTGAGGACGCTGGTTGTAAGGGGTATGTAGAGATGAGGAAGTTAGCACAAGATAGAAGGGGAAGGAGGATTGCATCAAACCAGTCGAAAGATTGGCGACAGGTAAAATAAATAAATAAATTGTTAACTGCTTTTTATTTGTTTATATTCGTTCTATGTCGGTGCTTTCGTTAAATTCTTTGCCCATAGACAAATAAGACTAAAGGTCTAATGTCCTTCAGATCGGGTCGTTAACACTGGCGGCACAAGTGTCCTTCGGAATAGTAGGCCTGAATGCACTTGCACTTGCACTGGGATTAAACTTCCCCCCTTTTTCCATATTTCATTCATTTAAAACAAAAACAACACACTGAATGAAACATTCGCACATCCCAGTTATTCATACAAAACACATAAATACACTGATGAGCCAAAACGTTATGACCACCTTGCTAATAGCGTGTTAGTCTTTGGCACCAAATACAGCAGTGATTCATCGTGGCATCGATCTGACGAGGTTTCGGAGGTATCTGGCACCAGATGTCTACGCACAGGTCGCCCAATTCCCTTAAATTACGCGCCGGTTGTTTGTGGGTGCGGCGGCTGGGAACGAGCATCTAGAAAACGGTGAGGCAGGTCGGCTGTTCTCGTGCTACTGTAGTGAGCATCTACAGAAAGGGGTTGAAACCCACGAGTAGGCGACAAGGTGGTGGACGTCCACGCCTCATCACAGAACGTGGAGGTCGGAGGCTTGCCCGCTCTGTAAAGCAGGATAGATCTGGTTGGCAGATCTGACTACAGAGTACAATGCTGGCTCCTCAGTCTACACTACCATCGCTGGGGCAGGCAAGGGGAAAACGCCGGAGTGAAATTTCCCTGTATAAACTATCTACCAACCCAACAGGTGAGGGAAAAAAGAAGATGATGCAGGTATAAGGCACTGAATCAAAGAGGAAAGAAATATATGGAGAGGAAATACCGCTTATTCTGTGACGCCGCCTCTGAACTCTCGGCCGATACTGCGCATGCGCGGCGGCAGCCATATTACGTATCCATAAAATTGCTATTTGAGACAGTATATCCCGAAAACTAAGCAAGATATCGAAAAATTTTATTCTTTATTTTCGATTTTTTTCGTCGTGTTACATAAGAATCCGTCATCAAAATTGACTTTTTGCCAATTTTTTTTCTGCATTTCTACTCACTTTTGAGAACTAGTCAAGATATCGAAAATTTTTATTCTTTATTTTTTATTTGTCTCTTCTTTTTAAATAAGAATTCATCATCAAATTTGACTTTGACCAATATTTTCTTCTGAATTTCATCCAAAAACATCTCACATTTGAGACAGAATATCTCGAAAAATAAGCAAGATATCAAAAAGTTTTATTCTTCATTTTTTATTTGTCTCATCTAGTTACATAATAATCCATCATCAGATTGCGGCGTCACGTTTATCCTAGAGTCCCTTTGAGGTTTTTTACACATTTCCCGTGTCTGTATGGATAGGTAATATGGCGGCCACGCCTCCCCACTCCTCTCCGCCCGGCGTCACTTCAATGTGTGGACAGATGCACTCCCGCGTAGTTACACAAAGATGCTATATGCATTGCAGTTTTAATCTCCGCCCGGTGTCCGCATCTACAGTGGACGTGCATTAACCAGTCAGTCACTGGACAGCTGATCCAGTGTATACACGGCGAGCGATTTATGTCCCCGAGGATGTGAATGACACCTCAGTGTTTGCCTTGCGTGATGGGGATGACTTGTTGCTGTCAGAAATATCCCGCGATTACAGTCCACAGCACTATCTGCAGTGGGCTTAGGGTCTGTCACTACACCAAATAAACCCGCTCTGGCTTTCAAATCGAGCGTCATGGGAGAGCGGTAACTCTCTGGCCTCGCATTCGGGAGGACGGCGGTTCGAATCCCCGTCCGGGCATCCTGATTTTGGTTTTCCATGGTTTCCCAAATCACTCCACGCGAATACCGGGATGCTTCCTTCAAAAGGCCATGACCGAATTCCTTCCCGTTCCTTGTCCCTAGTCCCACCCGCCTTTAATGACCTCGAAGTCGACGGGGGATAAAGCCATTAGTAAAAAAAAAAAAAAAATCCTGCAGAATTCCAGGGCCAAATTCCTTATCAAATTACAAGAAAAAAAATTCTTTCAGTGACTAAAATAGGTACTGAAACAAATAAACCTTTCAGTCTAGACATAGGTTATAAGGTTTAATGGATACTACTTTATTTCATGTAGAACACTTAATAAAAATTTACACAGAATTTAATCCCTATCTCTACAATTGACAATGACATGCAGTCTTTATAGATGTCATCTGTTGCCTTCTATGAATTACTCATAATATTTCTACCAATACCCATTCACACCTCATCACCAATATACTCCTTGTACACTCCTATGACCCACTTCACCCTCCTCCTGTCTTCCAATTAATCCCATTCCAGCTCCTTTATCAAATCGTTTACTGATCGTGTTCTGCTGTAATTTCCAGAGACAAATATAGCAACCCCTCTTTGCACCCTCTCCATCTGACCAAAGAGTTTGTAACCCAATTCTCTCACTTTTATGATACATCCCCTCATCACTGTCTCCAAGGATTTCGAAACCATTCCCTACCATCTACCGATTGTGTGTGCGCAGTTTGTTATCAAATGTTACGCCAAGATATTTTAATCTTCAGGTCTTCAACAAGCAATTCCTTCCCCACGCTAGTATCATAAATAACATTTAAGTGTTATTTTTAATCTGTTTAGCTAATAAGCTGACCCTTCTTCACATTTGCCTTCATTCAACTAAGCTAGATTTCTTGTAGGACTAATAGAAAAGGCCCATGTTGATACTGTGGAATGTTGGTAGTACTGACGCGGTTGGTACCACTGCAGCTGACAGTCGTCACGGAAACGTAATAGCAAGATGGCTGCTAATGCTACAGATAATTCGACGCGATACATCAGCTACGCTAGGCATCCTGCATGTTGCATGTGTTCTGTCGCGGCTGGTTACACTTTCTGACAATAGCTGGCGCCACATCCGTCTGCGATGCTAATTGAATTGGTCGGTGGACTTAATCATAGGACGGAAGGCTGGCTCTGTGATTTCCCAGGCGGCCATGTCAGAAAACATATGCCACGCGCACCGCGAGTTGCATGTAGCTACAACAATATCTGTGTTCACGATCTTGGAAACATCATCTATCGCTGTGAAATCTTGGAAACGAATTTTGCAATTTAATTACATTGACGGTGACTCATATAGCTTCTGTAATATTATAAATCTGGTTATGCTGTCCCTTGGTCCAGGCATCGCGCAAAGTACTGCCGAACCAATTTCAATGTGGTACTAACAGTTTGAAAGTTTACGGTCTAGCTTAAAATCTGCCGCACTTCTAATCACTTTAGATGGCTGGGGGCTAGATATCATTATTCGTTCGTACCGAGAGTAGAAAGATGGAACAGATCATCCTGCATCGCTGATGAACAGTTATTTACGAGATACACACCAAAGATTACGCTACAAACAGATAGACCCTTTGTATTCTGACTATGTGTGACTGTATTTTTAACTTCGGTAGTTCAGTTATTTATTTTTTCAGTTTAATGAAATGTAGTTCATCAGAATAAACTGAAAATTTTAATAAATCTACTACATCAAAGATTAACACACCGATAAGCATAACAAAATTGTGGAGTTTAATTTGTGGTAAATGTTAAAAATATTCTATGTTACAAATGATCTAAAATGATATAAGTGATCTGGCGGGAATACTAAAGAATTATAAAATTCATATCTTTGCAGATACACTAATTAACTATCATGGAAAAATGAAGAAACTGATAAATGAAGCGTTAAAATTAGTTAATGAATGAGTAAATAAATACTTGTTGGCGGAGGCAATGCATGGAACTAAAATTAATTAGGTTGAAAATTATAAATATCTTGGCGTAGTTATAGATAATAAGCTTAAGTTTGCAGATCATGTAGATTATAAAAACAAAAAAGAAACAAAAAATGTGAATTTAATAAACAAATTAAGAAAAGTATTATCTAAACTAGGTAAAGAGCTATTGTTTAAAACAATTGTGCTGCCTCGCATAAGATACTGCTCCACATTATTAATCATAGTGAGCAAATGAGAAATTATCGGGTTGTAAAATAACTTTAATAAGGGAATGAAGGCTTTACTAATTAAAAGATGAACTGGAAATGTGAGTAAAACATTAAACGCTTAAGATATCTGTTTATTGAGAAGGAAATAATTATATATGTTGGATTGTTACCAAGATATGTGACTAGATTAGTACAAAAGAATAATGATGTACCTTATTATAAGACAAGGCAGGCAAATCATTTTCATTCGACTTACAATATAAGTAGTAACGAACAAAAAACAGTGTTGCACAAAGGTTTAAGAATATATAACAAATTACCTAAAGAAATAAAAAGGACCAGAACTGTTGCAAGTTTCAGAGAATAGCTGGGTAAATGGCTAGAGGGGGGAAATTGTAACTTTTATTTGTTGTGATGGATTGAGTGAAATTAACACCTTGTTTTGTTTTTCTCTTTTATTAATATGTTGTATGAATTGTAGGATATTTATATTAGCCATTGACTATTTGAAAATAAGTAAGTAAATAAATAAAATCGTAGTAACCTAGACTAATACTGGGACGTCCACAAAATCCGTCTAATAAACTATACATTTTAAAAAAAATAAAAAAATTACACATATCACAGAAATTTCAAGTTACATGAATCGCAGACAGATGGCAACACTTAAGCCAGGGGTGGCCAACCCAAATGATCTTGCGGGCCACCTTGGAAATGCGTCATGAATCCGCGGGCCGTATATAAAATTATATATCCCCATATCAGATTTAGACGCACTATAGACTTTTTTTGGAGTGAAAAATTTAAACATAATGAGTTATTATTATTGTATTTACTATTATTCTTACATGTAAACACAGATAATATAATAATAATGATACTATAGCACATTTTAAATAAATATATAACACTAAAAATAATATATAAATATAAATGAAATACATTTCGAAAATATGGATGCACAATAATGTAATTTTTAATACATTGGTTTTCACTACTTTGGTCATAATAAATATATTTTGTAAAAGTGAGATGAACCTCGTGGGCCGGAAAAATATTCCAGGTGGGCCGCGTGTTGGCCACCCCTGACTTAAGCTGTCCAATTGCTCCCGGAATTAACAATCGCTGGTTCTGACTGTCCAGTGCAAACACAGGACAAATTCTCATTACAAGCCTTGTCGAGAGTCAAGGCTTTGCGCGTTCCGATAGCTTCCATTCGCAAAAAATAATAAAAATTAATATTGTTCAAGTATACAACATCGGTAGAATTGAAACAAAGATGATATTTATAATTCAGTATGGATTTTTATACTAGTTTCATTCCTTTCAGGTAAAGCCTTGAAGGCGGGCTACTATATAATCTCGAGAACACTTTTCAGCGTAATTAACTTAAGGAGAGGGAATGCGAAGGAAGTCGGCAGTGGCCTCTGAAGGGAACCATCCCGACATTCGCCTGGTGGGACTGCGGAAAACCACGAAAAATCTTAGTCGGGATGGCAGGACGGGATTTGACGCCCTTCCCCACGAATGGTAGGTAGAAGTGCGAAATTGTAGTCTTTTTTATTTAGGTGACATAATATTTTTTTTTCTTTAGGAGGTGGGCTGTTTGTAGTGTTACAAGAGCCCTTTCAGCCAAAAGAGAAGGGGTTGGGATAAGGAACGGGAAGGAGTTCAGGCATGGCCGTTCAGAGGAACCTTCCCGGCGTTCGCTTGGAGTGATTTTGGGACACCCTGGAAAACGGAAATCAGGATGGCATATTACGGAGTCAGATCTCACATTGAAAATCACAGATCCTCGCCGATACAAAAAAAACCCACAAAAAAACCGAATTAAAGGAGATGAAGCAATTGTTGCGAGTATCAAATCTCCCAAAGAAGATCAACTCCCCTCATAAAAGTTGCAGGGTTTATTTTATCCGCAATGGATATTTCACCCTTACTGAATACTGTCGAGCACACTATAAGATTGTTGGTGGTTTCATTAATATGATAAATAATCAGTCCACTATAAAGTTCAATTTAACATTTGTTTTTATTCTCAAATAAAACGAAGCCAACGATACTGTTTACATGAATACACACAATCCAGCGATTGTATACAACACTTCTTCCACAGACAATACAGTTCTTTCCGTCGTAAAATTTAGTCGGTGAAAACTTTGCCGAAAAACTAGCTGTTTCTCTGTCTTGGATGATCGCTTTATATAAACTCCACCGAAATTTCTAGAACACTTCAAAAGGTTCCGACAGATATTTCTCGAACATTAACAATACTTAAACAATCGAAACATATTAAAAACAATCAGAATTAATGCATAATCATATACAATCAATACAAAATAATCAGAAATGGAAATTAAATATACTTAAACACAAAATTATTCACAGAAATCATTTTAAGCTGTAGTGTATTGTCTTTTAGGCATCGTAACTTGCCTTAATACTTGTAATTACAAACATTTAAGCAATTCTCTTACCTAATTCTGTTCTTAAACATATTAAATGGCCTTTAAATAATTTCTTTTCATAAAACAAAGTCTATATACATTGATTTACAGGAAATTACAGAACAAACCTACCAGATCATATTTAAACAAACTGTAGCTTACTATCAGTGCTTTATAAAATCCAATTCCATTTAATTTTAGGTTTGAGAACACTTGGCTTGGTTCCTTGGGGGAAGGTGCCTCTGATGACTAAATGATTTTTTTAAATATATTTATATAAATTTCATTCTTCCCAGCTGAAGGCTGGGAGGCGTGCTGCTGCTGGGTATCGGATCCCTTAACTTAGAGGGAGAGAAGAAGGATGGAAGTCGGCCGTGGTCTTGTAGGGTACCATCAGTGTTGCCAATCCTGAAATCTAGCTGATGGTAGAATTTATCAAAAATTGCGGTAGGTTTTTCGAAATTACGTTGTAGTTTGTTTTTAAAATACGGTAAAATTACGGTAAAAAATTAAATGTTACTACAGCAAAAAAGTAAAGGCCAGAATTTGAAGGAAAAAAAATCATATTTTTAATCTGAATCAGATAGTATAATTTTTATATCATTTTTATACATATCAATATTATGCTTTTGTATCATGGCGTTAGTAGTTTTAAAATCGATGCAGTTTTTCCCGTGTCGCTGTATAGCCTGCTGCGAAAAAAGATTTCCCTTAAGAAATTTTGTTATGAGTTTATTGCGTTTTTTTGTTTTAATGTCATTAACTTTACTGAACAATCGTTCGCACCCAGCATTCGAGTGTGGTAAGCTCAAAACAGCCAACATAAATTTCGGCAAGTGTTTAAAATAAGCATTGCTATCACAATATTCTTTGTTCAGCAATCATTCTTCCAGAAACTTCTGCTAATACCGCTTTCTCTTCGCTGGTGTTGGTGTTAGGGTATCCTCTTCTCCAGAAACTCTGTCACTATCACTCACTATATTTTCAATTTCAAAATGTCAACTAAGAATACTGACAGACTTAATTCAAAAGTTCTTAGGACTCATCCACAATCAAATATGGCAATTACCTATCATTTTACGTATCAGGAGTTGGAGAGGGTGCAAAAAAGGGCTGCTATATTTGTTTCTGGAAATTATCGCAGAATGCAATCAGTGACGGATATGATAAAGGAGCTGGAATGGGATTCATTGCAAGACAGGAGGAGGATGAGGAGGGTCATGGGAGTGTACAGGGCATATACTGGCGATGAGGCATGGAAAGATATTGCAATAGGTATGAAAAGTAGTGCATGGAAGGGAAAAGATGACCATGACCATAAACTGGCACTCGATTTCGGGCACAAGGGTGTAGGAAGATTCTCTTTTTTAGGTAAGTGTGTCAGGGATTGGAATGAGTTACCAAGAGAAATGATGAATAATTTACCGAAAACTTTGAAAGAATTTAAAGATAAAATTTGTAGAGGGTAAATGTACGTAGGTGCAGGATAGGGGGAAGATGGGTGTGTAGGGAAATTGCCACCGGAGCCTGTGCTACATTGCAATTAAATTAAATTAAATTAAAGTTGTTCGCGTAATATCTCGAATCTCAAATTGGGGAATTAAACGCGTATAAAGGAAAAAAAATAGTGTTGTCAACAGAATACCCAAATAAAACTAAGGAGCATTATCATCGGTAGATAAACTCTTGAAATTTTGAGAATATATCACAATTACCTAAAAATTACGGTTTATTTTGTTACCGTAGTTATAACCCTACGGTAAGTGGTAGATCTTTGCTGAATACGGTGTTTTTACCATAATTACGGTGTAGTTGGCAACACTGGGTACCATCCCGGCATTCGCCTGGAGTGACTGAGAGAAACCACGGAAAACCCCAGTCAGAATGGCCGGACGGGATCTGACCCCCGCCCTCCCGAATGTGAGGTAGGAGGGCAAATTTGCCCTCCTCCTAACCCGGTGTCTAAATGAAATACCTTCAACGCATTATAATATGGGAGAGCATACGAACAAACTGTGACAGAGTTTTTGTCCTTTAATTCCGCCTCGTCTCAGGGGAGATAAACCATTTCACTTCCTCGCGTGGGAACACTAAGCGGATTACACGCGCGGCCCAAGTTGGTACGCCTGCAAACAGAGCGCGCGACTCGAGCGGCGAAAATTAAAACTAACTTCGCGGAAGAACACAGAGGCCATTCTTGTTCCGTGGTTCACCTGAGTCGGCGATTAAAAATCTTAAGCGTGCGTTAATTGAGAAACTTGGTCCAACTCGGGAAGTTCCCTCGGGGAACCTGAAATGATGACCTTCAGCGTAGTAGCAGTGGCTATGACCAGACGTCCCAACCTGCCCGGAACACTGTAAACATATAGATTTGGAAAGGAGGAACGTTTAAATTTTCGGGTCATATCCCTTCAACAATAGTGTGGGGTAGCATCCATACATTCCTACGCTCAATGTGTATTTTTTTTTACTTATGGCTTTTCACTTCGTTGACGTCGAGGTCATTAGAGGCGGGAAAGGATTGGGGAAAAGGGACGGGAAGGAAATCGGCCATGGCCTTTTGATGGAAGCATTATTCTGGTGTGATTTTTGGTAAAGTATTGAAAATACAAATCTGGGTGCTCGGACAGGGATTCGAACCCACGTCCTCCCGCGTGCGAGACCAACACTCTCGGTTTTGGTAAGCTAAGGTATTCTCATATTCTATGAAGTTATCTCGCGTTATAGCACCTTCGCTTCGTATCAATCGTTATATACATATTCGTCAACTCATTTGTGTTTGTTCCGTGATCAGTTCAGCACAGCTGGGGCGATTTTGGTGAAACTTTGGAAGAGATGTTTTAAAGTGACATCTAAAAACAATGTAGATGCAAATGAACCCCAACCCGCTCCCTTCACGGTATGTTGGTAGTGAATAATTTAAACACGTATGACGAATTCGCATCACATTTTTGTGCCAACCTTTGAGATTAAACATATGGTGGAGTTAAATCTCTAATCAACCCCTAAGGATTATCGGCACCCTTAAGTCGTGTAGGGGACGTCTTTCTAAGACGGTTCCGAAAATAATGGTGTGATTTTATTAGAACATGCTACATATGTCAGTAACTAGCAGAAAATATTTTAGGGCTAAATTAAACCTAACTCACCAGATTCTGGATAGGGTGGAGGTGAGTAGTTCAAATATGTACAACAATTGGCCCGACTGAGATGAAATTTGATTCACATATTTCAACCTATCAATCTAAAAGTAAGGTGGTGTTAAATCTTTTCTAATAAACCCCTCAGAATCACTTAAATAATATTATTCCTTTCATTTTCTTCCGCGAGATTCTAGTAATTAGAAGACCTGGCATCCCCTTGTACTCTGCTAGTAAAGCTATAGTTCTTTTGTTTGCTGTCATCAGTCACTCGACTGCTTCGATGGAATCCTCTACCTGTTTCTGTCTGGGCTCACGCTAACCTCTTCATCTCAACACATTCATTACAACTTACCTCCTCAATTTACACTGTTGTAGTTCCATAAACACGGTCGACGAGTTACAGGCGTGAACTGGAAGGGACTTGCTCAAGATCGATCAGCCTGGAAGGAACTGAAACAAAATTATGCAGCATTAACTTGTGAAATATAGCTCATCTGGCTTAAAGAGGCTGCATCCTGAAATAAGGATTGACAAAACTGTACAAATAATAAATAATATCCATAGATATGCTATATCTTTCTAATCAGGCACCACAGAAAGAAAAGTATTGAAATAATTTTGATGGCGTTTTCAAAGACTGAAAGCTTAGGTTCTGGCACGTACTATGAAGCACTGCAGCAGAAACTAAAAATCTCCATTGAACATAAAAATAAATGTAACATGGAGCGTAATGTAAAAAATACAGAACAGAGTTTGTGGGGTTTTGTCATTTGAAAGTTTAGGTTCTGGCCTAGATTTCGAGGTGTATATGTTCAAGGAGAAAAGAATCAGTATGCTACGATTTGCTAATGACGTTGTCCTGTTAACAGAACAGATTAAGGATATTAAGGAGTTACTCAATGTCGTGAATAAAATAATGAAGGAAGATTATGGATTAAATATGAAACAAAGCAAGACAAAAGTGATAAAATGTAGCAGAAATGATAGCACTAAAAGTGGATTAAATATAAAAATAAGATCAGATGCGATAAAAGAAGTAAATAAATTTTTCTACTTAGGAAGTAAATTACAACTTTTGGACTAAGCAGGAATGATGTTAAAACGAAAATAGCACTTGCGAAAAGATCTTAGTTAGTTCTAAACATTAATAGTTTTAAACATTGATCTAGTAATTAGAAAGAACCTCTTAAAACTCTAGGTGTTGGGCACAGCACTTTACGGTAGCGAAACATGGACTTCAGGAATGCCAGAAAGAAGGAATAATCAAGCATTTGAAATGTGGTTCTATCGATGGATGCTGAAAATTAGGTGGACAAAAAAAGTACTAAATAAACGAGTTTTGAATATGATGGGTGAGAGAAAAGAAGTTTGCGGAAGAGGCTTACAGAAAGAAGAAACAGGCTGGTAGGTCATATTTTGAGACATGCTGGATTGGTTAATTTGTTAGTGGAGGGAACAGTCGAAGGTAAAACTGTAGAGGAAGACAGAGATTATAACATATGAAGCAGATAATTGAACATGTGAACTGAAGTGGTAGAGCGGTATATTGAGATGAAGAGATTTGTGAAAGATAGGATAGGATGGAGGATTGCATCAAACTAGTCGAGAGATCGAGAACAAAAAAAAAAAAAAAAAGACAGCACATTCTCTTAACTGCGGACGGAACAGAAAATCTTCTCAAAACAGGAACAAATAATTGCGTCGCAGTGCGCTTAGCGATGAATCGCGGTTCTTCACAATAATGGATGACCATCGTAGGCGAGTATGATGGTGACCTGGTGAGAGGTCCCACTCCCCAGTGTTGTGGAGAGGCACAGCGGTGTTACTCCTGCCATCATGGTGTGGGGAGCCATCGGGTGTGAC
This sequence comes from Vandiemenella viatica, assembly GCA_031002005.1. Classification (NCBI taxonomy): domain Eukaryota; kingdom Metazoa; phylum Arthropoda; class Insecta; order Orthoptera; family Morabidae; genus Vandiemenella; species Vandiemenella viatica. The sequence goes on from CM061918.1 coordinate 134,586,152, forward strand.
TTCACGTCACGGCTGGTAGTGATTGAGGGAACTCTGACGGCACAACGGTACGTCACGGACATCCTGCGTCCTCATGTGTTACCTCTCACGCGACAGTACCAACAGGACAATGCTCGTCCACACACGGCACGTGTCTCTATGATCTGTCTGTGTGATGTTGAGGTACTCCCGTGATCAGCAAGATCCCCAGATCTGTCCCCGATGGAACATGAGTGGGACCAGCTCTGACGTCAACTCCGTCCCAGTGCCAGTATCCAGGATATCAAGGACCAGTTACAACAGTTGTGGCCAGCTTGCCTCAGGAGAGGATACAACGGCTTCATGACAGCCTTCACAACCGAATCAGTGCGTGCATCCAGGACAGAGGGGGCGCAACGTCATACTGATAAGTTCTTTATGACTTGATTTTGTGATCTCTGAAACAACATCATAACCCGTGAAGTTTCATTTCATTTCCTCCCTCCCTTCTGTGATCTCCACTTTTGTTTGACAGACAGTGTATTTCGGTTCGTCAACACATCCTGTCTTTGCTAGTAAAATCACTGCCAAACCCTGACAGTATTATAAGAAAGTGTGAAAGGGTGGTACCTAGATACTACAAAGTGAGCTGTTAATGGCGCAAAATAGTTTCGGATTGTGGAAGAACACTCAATGTTGATGCTAAGTAATACCAACTTTAGTGTGCGATTCGATGGTCAAATTTTGGAGGTTTAGAATAAATGGAGCGCTCATACTTCTATTACCAGAATAAGTCAGAAACCATTCACAGTGTTGTAAATCGTTATCTGTCGACACTTCTAAACATGGCCTCTTGTCACATTACGCTTTCTATTGCGATGTTTTCGCCTTAATGGGTAATAACTAAGCATCGTTATATTACTGTTCATGCACTACATATAAATCATTGAATAAACCTTGTACTTCTTTTATCAGGATTATCCACAAATGGAATTAGATCACTTGTAACCAACAATCGAACATCAATCAATGATGAGCTTACACCCTCCTCAGCCCACTCCATTGTTCTCACTTCACTTTTTCTTTCAAAGATATTTTATTATTTATTAATGCAGCTCAAAGTAGGGTATAATGGCTTGTAATTTGACACTCTTCATTGTCACAGGTTCGAATTTGAAAGATCGCTCTGTTGTGTTCCTCTTCAGCTAAATTTCAATTTACATCACAGACGAACCGAGCATGGTGGACGCACTATAACGCTCTGGCCTCGCATTCGGAAGGAATCCCCGTCCGGCCATCCAGACTTAGGTTTTCCACGATTTTCCCAAATTACTCCAGGCGAATGCCGGGATGCTTCCTTACTGCCGACAGTTTTTGGGATCTAACCCAGGACTCTAGCGCACAATCTGGTGATTAGGAATCGTGCACCACAACCTCTGCTACCCTGCCGGCCAAGTCCACATAACGCTAACCCACAAAAGCATAACAAATAAAATTCTTCTTTGTTTGTTTTTTCTGTCGTTGATCTGCGAGAAGGCAACATTTCTGTCGGCCAGTATGCCAAATGTCTTTTTCTAATATATTTCCGCCGTTAGTTACGACATTTCCTACTGAGATATACTTTAAATTCAGCGTGGGCGCTTACATACCTCCCAGGCGTAAATGCAGTAGTGACACGTTCGGGTCGTTCGGATACATATGAGCACGGTAGTACAAATTTAAATACTCTGCTCTCGAATTTAGCAAACCAAATTCCGATCGCGTTACGCGTTCCTGCACACATGTCGCTCCCACAGGAATTGATGAGTGTGCAAAGGTGCGGTGAATGCCTGCCTGAGTGATTTGTGAAGTGCGCAGGTTTTGGTTACTCGAAATCTGACTGCAAGAAATATGATTTAGTTTCCGTCGCGAATAACATATCTGTAACGGCCGACACCAAACTCAGTGAAATACATCAGATACTTTGCCGCGATGGTACCAGCCACCTTAACTGAAAGTCTGGAACAGTAAAGGCGAGAAAGGATATAAACTCACATTCGATATTAAATTCATTACTGGGATGAGCACAAGTTCCGTATCCGGCTGATTTAATTAAAAAAGTACGGTAAAGTGATTGCGAGTTATTATACATAAATTTCGTGTTCTACAACTATTAGTTTATCTAGTGAGTCAATTTTTGAATTTTTTAACTGAATATACCACGGAATATGTCATAACGTCCTTGCATTTGTCACTGAAAACCGCTGGATGATTTACATAAGAAGCAAAGATTAAACGTTTCACTACCGTCTATGAAATAGGAAATTCTTTGTCGTTGGCGAAATGCGAATTGATAATGACAATTTTGGAAGGACCTATTATTTTTTTCAGGGTAAAAACTGTCCTATGTTACTACCCCCCTATGTACTACCATCAAACCAGATTTCATTTAAATCTGTTTAGCGATTGAGGAGTGATTGAGGCATATAATCCGAACATCCAAACCGTACATACATCCAAACATTCTCATTTATAATATTACTAGCTGATACCCGCGACTTCGTACGCGTGGATTAAGAATTTCGTTGCCAGAATTGAATATAGAAAGTACTTGGTAACAAAGGATTGGTCCCAAACAACACCGAGTCGGCATAATATGACAGGAAAGCTATCACTATATCATTCTACCGTCGAACCTGTCTCTTGAAGAGAATCAGTTTCCAACATGTTTAAAAAAAGAAAAACAAACGAAGGTGAGGGGATGTGGGGGGGGGGGATGGGGTGTTAACTAAGGGCAGCTTTATTTCAGCTTGGTCTTTTCTTCTTTCTTTTGCATGAGCATCCGATTCTTGGGTTCTAATAACTTTAGCTGCTCGTGCTCTGCTAGAGCTACAACTTAGGCCAGTTTACGACCGCAAGGCATGTCAAAAAAGAAGGTAAAAACATTTAAGCAGACACGAAGTAATAGGACAGAGAAAATCTACATCTATACTAAATAATACGTTTTTTCTCTAAACGAAATTTATTAACGAATTATACACTAACATAATCCGCGAGAAGCATAGCTTGAGCAAGCGACGTAACATTACAGACTAACACACACATCCGTCTCTCTCTCACCATTCGATAAGTTCGTGACTGCAATTGTTAATAATACTGAAAAAAAAAATTTCCTGTGCCCTCTCTACAGATTTTCTTGTCAAATTCCGTCAATACCGGTAGTCGTCAAAACGTAACATAAAGACAGAGACTTACTTCCGCATTTATAGTATTATTAGTCCAGATCACACACACACACACACACACACACACACACACTGACTGAAAATCACCCCTGAGGAATCAATATAACGTAAAAAAAGTGTACACCTACAGCATTGCAAGACTACCTATGATTTGCCTCGCATTGCACCCCTAACTTTGTGATATCTACAGTTTAACATTCAATCCGAATAACCGACAGTCCAGGGGTGACTCTTACGATCAAAAACAATTTTTAATTTTTTTTTGTCTCCATGGAGATTTGAACCGAAGACCACGATCCAACCATCAGTAAGCAAGCGCTTTAACCACTGAGCTACCCGACCGCTATATGGAAAGGCAGTCTGTCTATCGCCGTTCAGTAATTTTTCGAAATTATAAGACAACATGTATTATTTATACAGATAATTATTCAACCAAATGTTGTTTCAAAGAATAAGTGTGCGAAGTTTCATCGAGATCGGATGGAACCTGTGGATTTGATGAAGAACAAAGAAACAAACATACATACATTCATCTTTTTATATATATATATATATATATATATATATATATATATATAGATTAAGATTGAAGATGATATTAATTAAAAGAATATTTTGTTTGCAACTATTTTTTATTGGTTTGCAGAGCTTAAATATGAAGAAAATTAAGAGTAATTGAAGGTAAATAAGAAAAACGAACAACGAACGATAAAGAGGCCGAAGCAAAAGAACAGTATATAATTTAATAAACAAAGAAAAATATTTTTGTTGCAGAACGCTACAGATGGCGTTAAGGTCCGGTATAGAACGCACGGAGTGGTTGAGGCTGCGTTACGTTACGTTACAAACAAACAAACAAATCAGGCTCGTTAAGAGATTTCATTACACAGGTGTATGCGACAGCGCGAGCTGATGAGAGCAGGGTATTGATAACCGATTAAGTTGGCAGCTCTGGAGCAGAGTCTAATTAGGCCCCTCAGGGTGGTAAACAAGGACAGGGCACAAAACACCGCACTACTGTGTAAATGTTTGGCAAGTGTTGCCGGGTAGGTAGACTTCTCCGTACAGCCGAACGTAACATCCGAAGCTTCTGCGCTGACTACCTGATAAGAAATACGGAACAAACAACAAATCAGGAGGAGACTCCGCCATTGTTATGAACCAGTAAACGCCTGAAAAACTTTCGCATACTATAGCTACCCCACGCCCTATTAATAATAAAAATCTGCTCAAAAATTATAAACGCGAAAGTAGTTTTGTATCTCTATCAGGTTTTTAATACTAAACGGCTAAATCGATCTTGGTAAAATTTGACAAGGAAATACTATGTATTATTAGGAAAGACATTTAATATATATATATATTTTTTTGTCAATGTACATATTTTGTCACGAAATTTTGAAAACCAACCGAACGGTGACGAACAGACGGATAATCTATATATTAATACGCCAAGCGAAAACTTATGTTACATTTTTAAGAATATTGCACGCACGGAGAAGTGTGAGATTTGGCATAGTTAAAGATTATATGGAGAAGAAGTGAAGGAAGCTAAAATCAATATATAATATGCGTTACAAATACATTAAATTAAGTAAAATAAAACGCTCGCTTGCCTACGTAGTTCGCTCAGATGGCTGGTAGATGGTGCAGCTAGCGGCCTTACTTTGTCTTCTTTGGTGAAAAAAAACAGTCGAAATTAATCTCTGAACTTATATAGAAGCAAGAAGCAACATTTCGAGGGCTGGTAGATAGCGCAGCTAGCGGCCAGAATATTGGGCGAAAGGAGGAACTTAAAGAAATATAGAAAGCTAAAATTATATATAATATATTTTACAAACCTTGGAATCGATGTAAGCAGTCATCGATAATCGATTGCTTTAGTTGTAAACAAATGCGCAGTTTGTCTCTGGTTTGCGACATGGGCTGCGCAGAACGAATTTCCCGTAAACTTTTTACTCTTGGTCCGGGCCGAATTTCAACCTAACCATGATCACTATGACAAAACGAACCTATTTAGGTTGATATGATCCCTGTACCGATAATTTTTGTGTAATTTTTACAGTGCTGCTAATATTTCGCGGTTGCGGAGCATCCCATATTTAGGCATTTTTAATTTAATTCGTGGCGACTTTTCCGGAAAAGGAGAGTGCTAAACGTGAAGAGGACACTATACGGAAACAGTTAATCCAAATTTCAACAGGTCAGTAACAGTTTTTCACTGGTGGAGAATGTCCCACCCCACCCAAAAATATAATAAGCATAGTTAATACATGTTGCAAATAGATTATTAAAATAAAAAATTAATTTGCGAACGTGTGTGTGCGCGTGAAATAATATCAGAGCCAACGTTCTTACGTGAATTCCCCGCATTGAGACACTCTGCGGTCTTTGGTAAAACGAAAGGCTCGGATAAAGTAGAGATTAATGTTTGAAGTTATGAAAGGAATACTTTGAAAAGGAATGTAGCGATTCTGCCAGATACTATATGGTCATTTGATTATTTAAAATGTTAAACTTTTGTTAAGTGTCTTTTGATTTTTTAATTTCATTAGAGAGAGAGAGAGACAAGAAATAAGGAATACTTATTTGCGTGAAATTCAAAATGATAATAGACCAAATTTAAATAGCGAACACCAAAATGACGAAATTATTTTGATAGATACATTTAAATGCGCATGTTTCATAAAGCTAAAGCAGTTTTCCGGCCTAAATGAACCATCGATAAATAAATTTCAGCATTTGCTATGGTTAGATTAGCATACAGTCACGCGTGGAGTGTATCGTTTAAATTTTAGAGGTAATGCAGAGAATTACTAGATTATTACAATTCATGAAAGAAACTAAACAACCTAATGAATTACGGTCGAATTTCGATCGCTGGGTGATCATTAATATGTATAAGCCTATGTAATGTTGTATCGGTCGCACAGGTTTCGTTTCTCTCGAAAGTAGATCGTGAATGATCTGTTTATAAATTTTGTGTACAGACACACCTTACCATAGCTGTTGATTTCCGCTGCATGCGATGTCTGTCAATAAATACCAGGAACAGATATTGAAAGAAGGAGGGGTACAATTTAAAATAAATGATTTTTCCATGAACAGTCGTGTAGAAAACGGTATAGACATAGGATGTCCCCACAAGTGACATAATAATAAATTACAAACATAAATCTGCCGAAAGAACTGTGTAGGTAGTCTCCAAGAGTTAACCCCTCCATCAGTCTTAGTATGTTACAGATTGGTTCTGTGCATGAGACTGGTTCGATGGTAGAATGGTATGGTGCTCGCTTGTTTTTACTTATTTCTCTACGTTTCGTCGACGTCTTGGTAATTAGAGGCGTGATGGAACTGAGGACTAGGAACGACCATGGCCTTTTGAAGGAAGCATCCCGGCATTGGCCTGGAGTGATTTGGGGAAACTATGGAAAACGCAAATCTGGATGCCCGGACTGGGATTCGAACCGCCGTCCTCCCGGATGCGACGCCAGAGCGTTACCGCTCACCCACATCACTCGTTTTTGCACCGGTATTTGGAAGTGGGGCAGCGTTTTCCGAACTCAGTGGTGTGCGTAAAGTTTATCACAACTGAAGCCTGCTGTAAATTGCGAAACACAAAAATAATCAAGAGCTGCGTATGTGCTCCGCTGTCTGGGTTAATGCGTTGCGCCAGAGAGCACACGCAATATGAAACGCCGCCCGCCTTAAATATCCGTTTTAATTAAACCAGTCTTCTTGTTTCTGTGTTGTGGACAGTTAAACCCGCACCGTTCTGCTCAAATCCAACCGCAGCGACCTCAAAAGCTGACCGCTAGCATCTCTGGAATAGCTGCGTAGTCTATTCCTCTGTGGTTATTAATATCTTTGTAGTACTGCCTGCTTATTGTCTCTGGTCCACGTCATTGACAGCCATAACTGCAGTTAAAATCAAAGAACCAGAGACGTTAACATGTTTAGATTCTTTAATAAACAGAGGGACATCTTTGACGGAAGTTATTTAATTTATAGTTCACAGGTTTCATACCCTAGGCATTGCCGTCTTTGTTTCATCGATGCATTGCTGTAGGATTTCATAACCTTTAGCTATATCAATCTAACTTTGATATATTTACTGCATAACAATTACCTGAGCATTATGGTCTGAATACTTAAATTCTAATGGTTTATTTCTGCATTCATTTAATGTATTTTAGTAGCAAACTAAGATCTGTCAATATGGAACGAAGTAAAATGGCCAAAAGAGCCAACTTATTAGATACGCGAAAAAAAATTCTATCATTATAAGTAGAGCAGGAATTTCTGTATGAAGATATGAAATAAAAATATGTTTTCATATCATTAGATCATATACTAAATTGCTCAGGTAACAGAACCCGTTGACCAAGTGGAAGAAAAACATTTCAAAATGCTTAATTTACTGAAGAAACTGAAGAGTAGTGAATTGAGGGAATGTGGTTGCAAAACGTTTGCCACAAAATTGTTTGACTATGGTGGTGTAACGGAACCAACATTTCGGGTATGAAATACAGGAGTTGGAGGGGTTGCAGAGAAGAGAAGCTAGATTTGCCTCTGGAAATTACCGCAGAACACAATCTGTAAGTTATATGATAAAGGAGCTGGAACGGGATTCATTGGAAAACAGGAGGAGGGTGAAGAGAGTGCTGGGAATGTACAGAGTATATCTTGGTGATGGAGCTTCGAGGGAAATTGGTCAAAGAATTAGGAATCATATATGGAAGGGGAATGATAAGCATGACCACAAACTGGCGCTCGATTTCATGCATAAGGGAGTGGGATATATATAAGAAAGTGAGGGATGGAATACATCACCAAGGAAAATGATGAAAACTTTACGAAAAACGCTGAAAAAGCGTAAAATCAAAATTTGTAGAGGGAAAAAGTAGACAACTACAGTAAAGTGAGAAAATGGGTATTTTTTGTTGTTGTTCTCGTCAGTCTTTCGACTGGTTTGATGCAATCCTCCATCCCTTCCTATCCTGTGCTCACCTCTTCATCTCTACATACCCCATACAGCCCACGTCCTCAATTATCTGCTTCATATATTCTAATCTCTGTCTTCCTCTACAGTTCTTAACTTCGACTGTTCCCTCCACTAACATATTAACCAATCCAGCATGTCTCAAAATATGACCTACCAGCCTGTCTCTTCTTCCTGTAAGCTTCTTCCACAAACTTCTTTTCTCATCCATCACTTCCAAAACTCGTTTATTTCTTACTTTGTCTATCCACTTAATTTTCAGTATTCTTCTGTAGCACCACATTTCGAATGCTTCAATTTTCTTTATTTCCGGTATTCCTAAAGTCCATGTTTCGCTACCATAAAGTGCTGTGCTCCACACAAACAGTTTTAAAAGGTTCTTTCTAATTCCTAGATCAATATTTGAAACTTAAAGATTTCTCTTTTTCATGAAGGCTCTTTTTGCTAGTGCTATTCTGCTTTTAACATCATTCCTGCTTCGGCCATCGGTTCTAATTTTGTTTCCCAAGTAACAGAACTCACTTACTTCTCCTATTGCATCCGATCCTATTTTTATATTTAATCTACTAGTATTGGTATCATTTCTGCTACATTTCATCACTTTTGTTTTGCTTTGATTCATATTCAGTCCAAAATCTTCATTCAGTATTTTGTTCATGGCATTCAATAACTTCTCAATATCCTCAGCCCTCTCTGCTAATAAGACAATGTCGTCAGCAAACCGTAGCATACTGATTTTTTCTTCCTGAAAACTTATGCCACATGTAAATTTTTCTTTGACTTTCTTCATTGCTTCTTCTACGTATAAGTTGAATATTAAGGGAGATAGACTACAACCTTGTCTCACACCCTTTTTAACTGATGCATGTCTATCGTGATTCTCTACTTTTATTATAGCCACTTGGTTCTTATATAGTTTATAAAGTATTCTTTTATCTCGATACTTTAGACCTTACTTCCTTAAAATTTTGAACATCTTGTCCCACCAAACATTATCGAAAGCTTTTTCTAAATCAACAAATGCCATAAAAGTATCTTTGTTTTTCTTGATCCGCCCTTCAAGTATTAATCTTAAAGACAGAATTGCTTCCCTTGTACCGCGATTTATTCTAAACCCAAACTGATCTTCACCTACTATCTCTGGCTGGTATTTTGATGTCAGGCATTATGCAACAAAATTCACCTCAAACAGCTATCCATTTGACAGAACCGGGTGAGTAGAGAAATTGGTAATAGTTAAAATGGTGGTATAGCAGTTCCGTTTATTTTAAACATGAAGTATTGTGAAATCTCGTCTGTTATATGCGGTCGATTTTTATATTTTTCATTGTTAATTACAAAGACGTTAGAATCATATATTAAACAATATCCTTTAAGAACGGAAACAAAAATTGGATTTTGAGTGACTAGTTTACTTATATAGGTAAGGTTTGTTTATGTTTCATGATTAGATCAGAGAAACGTCTACGATTTGAAGCCTCATACCATGATAATTCCTCATCAGAGTCGTTACGAGGCGCAGAGACGAGGAAACGCGAGTTATGCGGAAATGACGTTTAGCAGTCCTGCCCCATGCCGTGCCACGCAGCAGATTTTTAATTAAAAGCTTCTGCGGAAACACATTAAAACCAGTCCGCACGCAAACGAAGTCACGATATGAATTTCAAGCTCAGCTATGTACGGAAAGGAGTTTAGTATTTGGAGTGCTGAAAATGTAATGCGCCAACATAAGCATTTTCACAGCCCAACAAATGTTTGTCTTTCGTAAAAAATGGTTTACAAATTCAGAACATTAGCTTGCATGGTTTATACATATAACAAAATAAAAGAAACTAAGCTTGGTTGCATGCTACTGGAGGAAGAATATATAGCACGCTATTGCAGTTCGTTTCCTCATAAACTAAGCTAACCCGGTAGTCCTACCGGTAAAAGGGAACCTACAGTTTTACGTGACATCGGAACAACTTCGCATTTCACACCAAGCTGTACTAGAGGAGAAGAACGGGCTAGGTTAGAAACGCGGGTTAAAATCCCAGTGAGGCAATACAGATTTAGGTTTTACAAACCTTCCCAAAATTACTCGTGGCGAATACCGGGATGGTTTCCTTTAAGAGGCCATGGCCGAATTTCTTCCCGTTCCTTCCTCCTCCGATCCTAATGACTTCGACGTCGACAAGTATGGAATCAAGAAAAAAAGTAACTACACCAAATTTGTTTCAGTTCTATGCAAACAAAACAGCCTGGATGCTGAAAATTAAGTGGACAGATAAAGTACGAGTTTTGGAAATGATGGACGAGGAAAGAAGTTTGTGGAAGAGGTTTACACAAAAAAGAGACAGGCTGGTAGGTCATATTTTGAGACATGCTGGATTGGTTAACTTGTTAGTAAAGGGAACAGTGGAAGGTAAGAACTGTAGAGGTAGACAGAGATTAGAATATATGAAGCAGATAATTGAGGACGTGGGTTGTAAGGGGTATGTAGAGATGAAGAGGTTAGCGTAAGATAGGAAGGGATGGAGGATTGCATCAAACCAGTCGAAATAAAAAATAAATAAATTAAAATAAAATTAAAAAATTCGTGAAACATACATTGAAATGATTATTGAGTGTGAATGTTAAAAGCGGAGAAACATACGTTATACGCATTACTTTTGGGTTGGCTTCTGTTTTGGAATCAATGCCTGTAAACAATTTCGTTTTAATTATGGCGGTGACCATTTCACGTTAGCAGCATTATCATTAGTAATTTGAAACAATTGGCCATTCGTTAGCAAATAAATTGAATGAACTTCATCAGAGTTACGGAAATCAAACAGCACGAAATGAAAGTAATAACAGCGAATTGCGGGGAATTGAGTAACTAAATAATTAGGGCCACAATGCGGTTGTACCACATACAGGATATATACGCGTACAGTATTAACCGCAGAAATGCAAGATTATTCAAAGATGATGTGACGAGAAGAAAGTTTTGGAATGGCGGTCCTGAAAACACAAACGAAACAGTTAGTCAACAAAACAATTACTGTGTAGACTTCAGAATATTTTCTGTAGGCGCAATGGCGATAGTAGCGCTATGGCTGGAAGATGGAGGTGTTGTAAGACAGAGAGAATACTGTATTTTTAATTTTAGTTTAAGTTCGAAGAAGCTGACCCTCAGGTGGGAATTTCCTACCTCCTAACCGCCTACTTTTATCTCTACAAAACATAATTTTAATTTCTTTCAGCATTTTAGGCAAGTTTTCAACACTTCCATAGTAATTTATTCAAATCCATGACTTGTTACATACGAAAGAAAATATTCCCATACGATTTTGCCTGAAATCGAATGCCTGCTTGTGGCCACGGTCATCTATTCCCTTCCACGTACACTCTTAATTCTTTCACCATGCTCCCAAGGGGGACGCTTATAACCACCCCCCTAAAGTCGATTTTTACTCCCCTAAAATCGACTTTTTCGTCATTTGTAGATATATGTATATATTTTACGTGCCGTGTGTCGTTGAACATTGTCCTGTTGCAAAATGACCCCACGGTACTGTCACATGAGAGGTAACACATGAGGACGCAGGATGTCCGTGACGTACCGTTGTGCCGTCAGAGTTCCCTCAGTCACTACCAGCCGTGACCTGGAGTCACACCCGATGGCTCCCCACACCATGACGCCAGGAGTAACACATGAGGACGCAGGATGTCCGTGACGTACCGTTGTGCCGCCAGAGTTCCCTCAATCACTACCAGCCGTGACCTGGAGTCACACCCGATGGCTCCCCACACCATGACGCCAGGAGTAACACATGAGGACGCAGGATGTCCGTGACGTACCGTTGTGCCGTCAGAGTTCCCTCAATCACTACCAGCCGTGACCTGGAGTCACACCCGATGGCTCCCCACACCATGACGCCAGGAGTAACACATGAGGACGCAGGATGTCCGTGACGTACCGTTGTGCCGTCAGAGTTCCCTCAGTCACTACCAGCCGTGACCTGAAGTCACACCCGATGGCTCCCCAACCATGACGCCAGGAGTAACACATGAGGACGCAGGATGTCCGTGACGTACCGTTGTGCCGTCAGAGTTCCCTCAATCACTACCAGCCGTGACCTGGAGTCACACCCGATGGCTCCACACACCATGACGCCAGGAGTAACACATGAGGACGCAGGATGTCCGTGACGTACCGTTGTGCCGTCAGAGTTCCCTCAATCACTACCAGCGCGTGACCTGGAGTCACACCCGATGGCTCCCCACACCATGACGCCAGGAGTAACACATGAGGACGCAGGATGTCCGTGACGTACCGTTGTGCCGTCAGAGTTCCCTCAATCACTACCAGCCGTGACCTGGAGTCACACCCGATGGCTCCCCACACCATGACGCCAGGAGTAACACATGAGGACGCAGGATGTCCGTGACGTACCGTTGTGCCGTCAGAGTTCCCTCAATCACTACCAGCCGTGACCTGAAGTCACACCGATGGCTCCCCACACCATGACGCCAGGAGTAACACATGAGGACGCAGGATGTCCGTGACGTACCGTTGTGCCGTCAGAGTTCCCTCATCACTACCAGCCGTGACCTGGAGTCACACCCGATGGCTCCCCACACCATGACGCCAGGAGTAACACATGAGGACGCAGGATGTCCGTGACGTACCGTTGTGCCGTCAGAGTTCCCTCATCACTACCAGCCGTGACCTGAAGTCACACCCGATGGCTCCACACACCATGACGCCAGGAGTAACACATGAGGACGCAGGATGTCCGTGACGTACCGTTGTGCCGTCAGAGTTCCCTCAATCACTACCAGCCGTGACCTGGAGTCACACCCGATGGCTCCCCCACACCATGACGCCAGGAGTAACACATGAGGACGCAGGATGTCCGTGACGTACCGTTGTGCCGTCAGAGTTCCCTCAATCACTACCAGCCGTGACCTGGAGTCACACCCGATGGCTCCCCACACCATGACGCCAGGAGTAACACAGTGAGGAGCGCAGGATGTCCGTGACGTACCGTTGTGCCGTCAGAGTTCCCTCAATCACTACCAGCCGTGACCTGAGTCACACCCGATGGCTCCCACACCATGACGCCAGGAGTAACACATGAGGACGCAGGATGTCCGTGACGTACCGTTGTGCCGTCAGAGTTCCCTCAATCACTACCAGCCGTGACCTGGAAGTCCACACCCGATGGCTCCCCACACCATGACGCCAGGAGTAACACATGAGGACGCAGGATGTCCGTGACGTACCGTTGTGCCGTCAGAGTTCCCTCAATCACTACCAGCCGTGACCTGAAGTCACACCCGATGGCTCTCCACACAATGACGCCAGGAGTAACACATGAGGACGCAGGATGTCCGTGACGTACCGTTGTGCCGCCAGAGTTCCCTCAATCACTACCAGCCGTGACCTGGAGTTCACACCCGATGGCTCCCCACACCAGGACGCCAGGAGTAACACATGAGGACGTCAGGATGTCCGTGACGTACCGTTGTGCCGTCAGAGTTCCCTCAATCACTACCAGCCGTGACCTGAAGTCACACCCGATGGCTCTCCCACACCATGACGCCAGGAGTAACACATGAGGACGCAGGATGTCCGTGACGTACCGTTGTGCCGCCGAGTTCCCTCAATCACTACCAGCCGTGACCTGGAGTCACACCCGATGGCTCCCCACACCATGACGCCAGGAGTAACACATGAGGACGCAGGATGTCCGTGACGTACCGTTGTGCCGTCAGAGTTCCCTCAATCACTACCAGCCGTGACCTGGAGTCACACCCGATGGCTCCCCACACCATGACGCCAGGAGTAACACATGAGGACGCAGGATGTCCGTGACGTACCGTTGTGCCGTCAGAGTTCCCTCAATCACTACCAGCCGTGACCTGGAGTCACACCCGATGGCTCCCCACACCATGACGCCAGGAGTAACACATGAGGACGCAGGATGTCCGTGACGTACCGTTGTGCCGTCAGAGTTCCCTCAATCACTACCAGCCGTGACCTGGAGTCACACCCGATGGCTCCCCACACATGACGCCAGGAGTAACACCGCTGAGCCTCTCCACAACACGGGGAGAGTGGGAACTCTCCCCAAATCACCACCATCCTCGCCGACGATGGTCATCCATGGTAGTGCAGAATCGCGATTAATCGCTGAGCACAGTGCAACGCCATTCAGCAATACCAACAGATACGCAGCGCGAAACCTGGAAATTAAGTTCTGTTGCATTAAATGGGTCCTGCGAAGAATGTGAAATTTTGTATAACACTTAGACATCCAAAGATTCCTGTATCCGGCCTATGAATTAGATATCAAAAGGAGTCTCGTACCTTGCCTAAAGAAGTAAAAAACGCCTAAGGATGTTATTGGAACGCATATATTTTTTTTTAACTGCTTACGTCTCTCAACAGCAAGGTCTTAGAGACGGGAAAGGATGGGGGCAAAGAATGGCAAGGAATTCGGCCATGGCCTTTTTAAGGAAGCATCCGGCATTTGCCTGAAGTGATTTGGGAAGGAACGTTGGATGTTGCGAACCTAGAAGGAATGCGCCATTCGATGATGCATCCTCGCAGGCTGGTGGAGTGGAAAGAGTTTGGGCTTATTAAAAAAGTCCGTTAAGCCTGACAGTAATCCGCCGTTAACTTGGCAGCCACTTCGCTAAGTCCTTCTCCCGGCTTAATATCAGGCCCGTCTCCGCAAGTTCCTACACTTGCCGGCACATCAAACGCATACCCGCTTACCCCCTCCGACACGTTGCAAACTTCGCGACAGACGAATACGTCCACCCACCAGATAAACTATTACATTCCCCCTCCTAGTTGCTATTTAAAAGAAGGATCTGAAAGTTAATGGACAGTTACGGTGACAAAATTGTTGGCAAGTGTTCGGAAGAATGTTACCAGTTACTGTAATTATTTTGCTTCTGGCTGTACGGCTGTCTGGCTGTCTGGCTGTCGACGTCTTGGTTGTCAGTGGCGGGAAAGGACTGGAGTAAGGAAACGGCATAAATTCGGCCATAGCCTTTTGAAGGAACCATCCCCGCATATACCTGGGTGATTTGGGAAACCCAAATCTGTTTGGCCGTACGTGGATTCGTCCCAAATGCTAGTTCCTGCACCGCTATATCTAGAGGTGACAGTAACACAATTCTAGAAGTTACCTCAAGGAATCGATATTCAAGGAATAGCAGCATGATATGAACCAAAGCCAGTTCACCTTCAACTAGTGCACTTGTCCTGCTGCTCACCTCAGGAGCACTGTGCCCAGGTGTGCGAGTGCTGAAGTTGCCAGCTGACGTTCTTGCCCCCCCCCCCCCCACATAAAGGGGTAAGGGCAGCGGAGTGGGGATAGAGCAGACTGACCTTGAGCCGCCTCTGTCAAGTGAACGCACTATAGTCCACATTTCGGTTCTGGTTTGTTCTTCCAGAGTCATCTCTGGTCTTACTTTCGCCGTCGCTATAGTCCGTTCACTCCCAATCGGCGGTTCCAGGTCACCATCTTGTCTGCCTAACAGCTCTTAGTTAACAAACAAAATTCGTCCTTTCGTCAATTTTTGAAGATTTCCTTTAATTACCTCGTCCTGTCACTGGTCGCCAGAGGATTTTACCTTTTCCCAAAGGTTACTAATAACTGCTGTTCTGAATTAAATCGTTCTTCTAAATGGGAACACCGTCAAATCGCTTTAAAAAAATAAAATAAAAAAAATCAGTGTTTATTTCTCCTTGTTGCTCTAAGATAATATGAGGCATCAGACTTCTACAAAGACACTGAAGAACAAACATACAAATAATCCAGCGATTAAACTCACAAACAAAATTCTGACAACTGTCTACTGACAACCAATTTGCAACTAACTACCTCAGTCGTCTCTGCCGCTTTTTGTATAGACCAGGGGTGGCCAAACCCGCATGCGGCCCACCTCGAATATTTTTCTGGCCCGCGAGATTCATCACACTTTCACAAAATATATTTATTTTATAATGGCCAAAGTAGTGAAAAACAATGTATTAAAAATTAAATTATTTGTGCATCCATATTTTCAAAATTAATTTCATTTACATTTAATATTTTTATATACCATTTTTAGTTTTAAATATTTGTGTAAAAGAGCGTTTAGGATCATTATTATTATATTATCTATGATTACATGTAAGAATAATAGTAATCACAATAATAATAACTCATTATGTTTCAATTTTTCATTCCAAAAACAGTCCATAGTGTGTGTAAATCTAATACGGGGATATACGATTTTATATGCGGTCCGCGGAGTTGTGATGCATTTCCAAAGTGGCCCGCAAGATCATTTGCGTTGGCCACCCCTGGTATAGACGCTACAGAAAAATCCAGAATAGAATCGAGAAAGCCGATCGATGTTTCTCGAACGGCAAAAATCAAATCCACATTAAAACAATCAGAATCAGTACAAAATCGTTCACAATCATCGTGAAACACACGGAAAAGAAAATTAATGATATTTACACGTATCTACGCATAAAATTATCAACACAAACCAGTGTTGAAAATTGTCCTCCAAATATGGTAGCTCGCAATACTTACAGTTTGTAAGAAAACATAGTTCCTTACATTTTTTATTTCATTTTTATTGTTTCTGTTATTTATATATTGCAGCTTTATCAATCCTTATTTCAGGATGTAGCCTCTTTCAGTCTAATGAGCTATATATTAGAATTTAATTCTACATAGTTTTGTTGTAGTTCCTTCCAGGCTGATCGATCTTGAGCCGCCCTCTTCCAGTTCACGCCTGTTACTCGACGTATATCCTTATCCCAGCGATCCGGGGGTCTTCCTCTTGCTCTTTTCAGGTTCCTTGGTATCCAATCCCCGTAGACCATCTTTCATTTTTCTGGCGAGCAATATGACCATCCCATTGCCATTTTGGGTCATTACATTTTTTTAAAAGAGTAATGTATATATATATACAGGGTGTTACAAAAAGGTACGGCCAAACATTCAGGAAACATTCCTCACACACAAACAAAGAAAATATGTTATGTGGACATGTGTCCGGAAACGCTTACTTTCCATGTTAGAGCTCATTTTATTACTTCTCTTCAAATCACATTAAACATGGAATGGAAACACACAGCAACAAACGTACCAGCGTGACTTCAAACACTTTGTTACAGGAAATGTTCGAAATGTCCTCCGTTAGCGAGGATACATGCATCCACCCTCCGTCGCATGGAATCCCTGATGCGCTGATGCAGCCCTGGAGAATGGCGTATTGTATCACAGCCGTCCACAATATGAGCTCTTACATGGAAAGTAAGCGTTTCCGGACACATGTCCACATAACATATTTTCTTTGTTTGTGTGTGAGGAATGTTTCCTGAAAGTTTGGCCGTACCTTTTTGTAACACCCTGTATATAAAAGTAAGGAGTTTATTGTTCAAGGCTTCCATTGGTTTAATCAATTTTGTGGTTTAATTTTTTTTTTTTGTAAGAGAAAAGATATTATTTAGTTTGCGATCGAATAGTAGTGTTTTGTAAGAACATCTTTGGTATTTGGCTATGAAGAAAGACACCGGCAAGAAATGTTGGCAATATAGAGGAAGAATTGAACGTCGGGATATACTGTTAACGTATTTGATGAATACTGAAAGAGAATGTTAGTTGTGAGAACAAGTGTGGAACAATAAGAGGACGTTGAACCATGTATGGTGTTGAATAAACTATATCAGTGGTGGAACGATCAGAAAGAGAGTTACTCTGTTTGTGAAACAATGGAATAAAAAAAATCTAATAGAAGTAAATTTTTTTCTGTTGCTTTGTTCTTCCTAACAATGAAATAAATAAAATGTGTTTTGGTTACTTTATATGCTTTTTTTAAAAAGTGAACTCATTAACTATGTAGTTTAATTTGGTTTAAGTAAAGAGATTCTAATTATTTGATTTTACAGAAATAAGTACGCAGCATTTATAATACGAGAGTAAGAAATTGCTTCATTAGGTTCGGAGGTGAGTATTATCCAAAGCAAACCCAAAGCAAAGTCAAATACGGGAAATACTACAGACATAGATAAATATTAATTTCCAAGTTACATACTTTCGATTAATTTTTCATATCTAAAACTGTCCTTGAACAAATTAGTTTCCCTCCATAAAACTATGTTCGTTTACACAAATCCACAATTGATTACCCGAAAAACATAAAAACCGTAATTAATTAACTACCAGCTTGCTACCCACAATTCCTATTAATAACATTTCATTAAAGGGCTGGAATTAAGGGTCATTATAATTAACGTGACCAATTATCTCTTCGTTAAAGTGGGACACCTGAGGAATTTTGAAATAAAATAATAAATAAATAATATTCCAAAGGACTCGAAAAGAAGACACACCAAATAAGACTCAACAAAATGTAAAGGCTTTCGGACAGACCTGCAACATCTACAACAAAAAGAACATAGGAATTCAATCAAAAATTAGCCACTACAATACAGTTATTAAACCCAACGCTCTATACGCCACAGAAACACTCACACTAAACTCTAAGAGGGACATCGAGAACATCCAAAAACAAGCATTCTTCTATGGCACCACATTTAAATGCTTCAATTTCCTTATTTCTGGTACTCCTAAAGTCGAAACTTCGCTACGATAAAATGCTGTGATCCGCACATAGTTTTAAAACTTCTTTCTGAGTCTTAGATGAGTATTTGAAACTGTAAGATTTCTCTTTTTTATTAAAGCTAGTACCGTTTTTCGTTCAACCTACACACTGTGACAATAAATTTGGCCACCGCTGAATACTGGCTTGCCAGTACTGCGTTACTGCTCCCTGGGATGACATTGATGTCAGATTGTCCAAAATAAGAGTGATAGAATTTTTCAACTGCGGCCAAATTTAATGTCAAAGTGTGTACATTAAAAAAGGCAATGGCAGAATTAATTGCGATTGAGCACACGTTTCGGTGGCAATTCCGTTTAGTCATCTAATTACACCTTTCCTATTTTTTTTTTAAATATCTTATATAAGTTGGCATTAAATTCCTCCCCATCCACTTTCGCGATTACAAATTTTAAATTCCTTCAGCGTTTTAGGTAAATTATTCATCACTTCACTCGGTAAATGTTCCAACCCCTGACACCTTAACGTAAAAAGGGGGCTTCTATAAATAACGTGAGGTGAAACAGGGGGGGGAGGGGTTTCGACGAAATCTCACCAAATCAGCCCAAGGGGGAGGGGGGGAGGGGGGGAGGGGGGGAGGGGGCTCAACGGAAATCTCACGTGATATTTTGTAAATTTTTCTTGGACTGTACAGCTCTAAAAAAAAAGTCTACAAATGAGGCGATAGTCGATTTTAAGGGGGTATTGCGTCGAAAAGTGGGGGTGTAACCGGCTTTGGCGGGGTGAGACCTAAATAAAAAAAGGTCTCAGAAAGTTGCGAGGGTGATTTAAATGGGTGCAGGGCTCAAGGACCAAATCTCACCAGAGGGTTAGGGGGGGGGGGGGTGTTCGGACCGGATGTCACGAACTCACGAAATCTCACCAGAAAAAGGGGGGGGAAATCCGTAAAAACACCTCACGTAATTTATGGATGCCCGCAAAGAATATTTTCCCCCTCCCTTATGCATGAAATCGAGCGCCAGCTTGTGGTCATGGTCGTCTTTCCCCTTCCATGCACTATTCCTAATTCTTTGACCAATATCCCTCGAAGTCCCATCACCAGTACATGCCCAGTACATTCCCAGCACTCTCTTAATCTCCCTCTTGTTTTCCAATAATTCCCAATGCATCTCCTTTATCATATCACTTACTGACTGGGTCCTGCGATAATTTCCTTCCTGTTTCTTAAGCAGAACCATGTGTAGGCTGTTATTACAAAATGGTAGAGAAACTGCAGGGCAGCAATAAGAATAGAGAGTCATGAAATAAATGTTGACTGTTGTAATTTGCGATCTGGTGCGTACCGTGGGGTCTGTACTGTGCGCCTGGTGTGTGAGATCCCACTCACAAAATCATTGTTATAAAAATAATTGTAAATAAATAGGTTAAACAGACTTCACAGCATAAGTAGTTTGTTTAGACATTTGGGGTAATTTAAGTTTTTTAAATAATTTAAGTGTTTGTGGTTGGTACAACTGTTTTTGTTGGCGGAGTGGGAGTGAAGTTGTCAAGATGGCGAGAGAGGACTAAGTGAGAATGTATGGATAGGAATGTGTGGGCAGTGTATTGTAGTAGCGAGTGTTTGAAGTATAAAATAAAGTTTGGCAAATGGATGAGTGTAATTATTGAATTATTTGACGATAATACCGTTGCGCTAAAATATAACTTGTAAAGTGGTTTGTTGACTAGTAGTAATAACACGCTAAGTGATATCGCTACCGCCAAAACCAACAGTAGGGCCATATGTTGCAAGGAGCGGGATATCTACTTACTGCTGGTTAATATAAAAAAAATTAGCAGTGGGACTTAGGAAGTGTGACGTATGTCCTGCTAGAGGACTAGGGACTTGCCTCTCTGCAGCTGTACCGCCGTCACAACCACTGGTAATTTCCAGCTTACCACTGACGCTACCAGCACACCTAGCGCGAAGTCCCTAAAACACTTCTGCATCTGGCTTCAGTTCGCCACTGAAACTGAGTAGTTCCTCAAACCTCTCTTTATATATTAGCAGCTGTTTCCCCAAATACGCGTGGATTCAAAATTTTAGTATTGGATATAAAAAGATGTACGAGATAAAATGTGCCCCAAAAAACATAGAATCATCTGTGACTGAATAGAGAATTGCGTAACTGCACTGAGCAGCAAGAACAT
>CM061918.1:134608133-134643172 GCA_031002005.1 Vandiemenella viatica
TCTTAAAATGACGCCTCATTTATCGATTTCGGTTAGGTATGATAGGTGACCAAAAAATAAAATACCCTATAGAAATAATACATATGATAGTTATACATAAAAGTAAGAAGCAGGAACCGTTTCGATAGGAAAAGTGTAGTAAGTTGTATCCCGTATCGATATGCTAGAAACTGCTACGAATTGAGTTTCCGGAACACTGTATTCATTCTGTTAGTTTTGCCGGGCTTCGGAAGCTAGTTACATATAATTCAGCTAATTTTCCAGTCCCGTGTTGTGACACTGGTGGTTCTTTAGCTTACGAACTAAACAGATGGAGTTAGAATCGACACGTCACTTCATGCGATACAAAGTTTAAAGCAACAGCGGGGCTGGCTGTTTACTTCAGACGGGACGCGGGGCTTCCCTACTACTCGCAAGAACTGTACGTTTTGCATAACAGATACTTCCAAACAATCTGCCACAACACACTCGATGAAGAACTCGAGCGATTAAAGCTTTTCATAATCACACATTAGACTATTTTAAACACCGGTCAAAAATTGATATGTAGCAATTATGATGGTAGCAGCAATTTTTTTCCTCTAGAAAATCCGAGCGTGATGGGTGAGTGGTTAACGCTGTGTCCTCGCATTCGGGAGGTCGGAGGTCGAATCCCCGTCCGGGCATCCAGATTTGGGTTTTCAGTGGTTTCCCCAAATCACTTCTGGCGAATGTCGGAATGCTTCCTTCAAAAGGCCATGGTTGAATTCCTTCCCGTTCCTTGTCCCAGTGCTATCCCGCCTCTAATGACCTCGACGTCGACGAGGCGTAGAGCCATAAGAAAAAAATACTCTGGAAAACTTAAGGAAAAACGAAACACGATTGTTGTTTTTTTTATCGGTATTTTTTTCATGATGTGAGTAAGCTGAATAGATTCTCGGAGAATTTGGCTGCAATATTTTTAAATAATTTGATTTTAAACGACGTGAATTTTTATTGTTTTAAAACGTTTCTAAGAAAATTTTAATTCAAATATGGATAGCTATTATTTATTTGATTGATATATTTCGTGATTAACTACATTTCATGTAAACTTCCTCTGAGTTTTTAATCAACTTCGCTCTTTACCTTCCGTTAAAAAATAAAAAATAAAATAAAAACCTTAGGTAATGTTTTAATCTAGTACTTATAACTGATACAGATAATATAGCGTAAACATCGAATGTCCTTCTCCTTACATGAACCTCTGCACCTAATCGTCGTAAATAGACTAAAAGCTTAAATGAACGTTACCCTGCAATTTTTTTTATCTCTGCTTACAGTTATAGTTTTTTTTATCTCTGCCATCCGTATTTTTGTGCAGTTACTTCTTCAACGGGCAATTAACTTTTAGCTGGCATTGCAATTATACTTCCTTTTTAATAAAAGTCTCAATAAAAATCAAATATAGTTATTTATTTCGAATTTTACATTTCGTTTTAACAATACAAGTGCAAATAATATCAAATGCCGTTATTTATTTGGAATTTCCTACTTAGCCAAGTAGCGCTCTGGTGGCGTCCAGTAAAACTAACACTTCGGGTATGATCGGAATCGCCGAACATTGCCGAGTTACAGAGGTAACATCCAGTTGCCAGGCGTAAAGCATTTTCTTAAAGTTGATAGCAAGCAAGCCGGGTGGAGCAGTCCTGAAACTATATTTTACTTAATTTTGTCCATAATTCACTGTATTGACGTGACTGTATTGATCAGATAAAAGGTAGAATGAAAAACAGCCTTCACTCACTAGAATACAAATTTTATTGTATTACACAATGCGTTTCGGACCCTGTGGGTCCATCTTCAGGTTTTCTATTGTATTGCGCTCCAAAGATGGACCAGCACACGATAATAAGCAGGTAGTCATAATGTTTTGGCTAATCAGTGTATATTGAAGGTGATAATAACTACGTGTGTATAAATTCAAAACTTTTTTGCAGCGATACTCTCTTTATTTTATTACTACACCTCGAATATGGTCTACTGGCAATGCGAGCACCATATCATTATATAGTACACACATTACTTCAGACTTCATTCTTGTCATATTGGCAAAGAATCGTAAGGACAGCACAACACAAACACAACACTCAATTAAAACCACCCATGCCCGATTCCGGACGAGAACCGACGACCCTTACAATGCGAGGCCACGCAGCCAGAGCCTGCGATGTTTTAATTATGTGAGCGCCTTTATTAACGTCTCTGATTTCCGTCCACAGGTGATGGATGAAGTTTGATGGACTGTCGGTGTATTCGGAGCATTCTTCATTTAGTTAAATCCATCAGCCGTGACGTCATATTTCGAGCGTTCCATCACCGGCGCATTTCACATATCGCGGGTGACAATGACGCACCAAGTCCGATAATATTCACTAGTGCTAATGTACCAGCGCCAGTGTCGTACGAAATTTACACACCTCGCCCGAAAAGTTCTAGGCCCTCAGACGATTCTTCTGGTAAACACGTTTCGTGGAAATTCACGAAAACTTCACTTAAAAAATGTTTCACATCTTATTCAACATCGTGTTGTGAAAAAATAATGAAAACATGGGTAAATACAGAAGAAGGGACATTATTAGGTTGCTCGTGGTTTAATTAATATGATAAATAACTAGTCCACGAAATAGTTCAGTTTAAACTTGTGTTTATTTTCATAAAACACGACGTCAAAGATTCTGTTAACATGAATACACACAATCCAGAGATTGTATACAACACTTCTTCCACAGACAATACATTTCTTGCCGTCGTAATTTGAGTCGGTGAATCTTTGCCGATTTTTTTTTTATTATTTTTTTAACGTCTCTCAACAACGAGGTCTTTAGAGACGGGCCGAGCGTGGCGGTGTAACGGTTAGCGTTATGGCCTCGCATTCGGGAGGACGGCGGTTCGAATCCCCGTCCGGGCATCCAGATTTGGGTTTTCCATGGTTTCCCAAATTACTCCAAATTACTTCCTTCAAAAGGTCATGGCCGAATTCCTTCCCATTCCTTGCCCCCCATCCTTTCCCGTATCTAAAGACCTCGCTGTTAGAGAGACATTAAGACGATAAAAAAAATATTTAGAGACGGGAAAGGATGGGGGGCAAGGAATGGGAAGGAATTCGGCCATGGCCTTTTGAAGGAAGCATCCCCAAATTTGCCTGGAGTGATTTGGGAAACCATGGAAAACCCAAATCTGGATGCCCGGACGGGGATTCGAACCGCCGTCCTCCCGAATGCGAGGCCATAACGCTAACCGTTACACCACCACGCACTGTAAACTTTGCCGGGGGGGGGGGCCTTGTTTCTCTGTCTCGGGTGTTTGCTTTATATAAGCTACATCGAAATTTCTAGAACACTTCAAAAGCTTCCGCCAGATATTTCTCGAACATTAACAATACTTAAACAATTAAAACATATTAAAAACAATCAGAATTAATACATAATCATTTTCAATCAATACAGAATTGTCGGAAATGGAAATTAAAGATACTTAAACACAAAATTATTCACAGAAATCATTTTAAACTGTAGCAAATTGTCCTTTAGACATAGTAACTTCCATTAATAATTGGAATTACGAACATTTAAGCAATTCTCTTGCACAATTCTGTTCTTAAACATATTAAATGGCCTCTAAATAATTTTTTTTTTTTTTAAAAAATGTCTATTTTCACTGATTTACAGTTAATTGGAAAACAAACATACAGGATCATATTCAACCAAACTCTAGCTTACTATAAGTGCTTTATAAAATACAATTCCATTTAATTTTAGGTTTGAGGGCTGTGACAATATGCTTAGGCCCAATTTGTTTTGAATTGATCGTAGAATTGCATACGTAAACAGGAAGTATAATTCTGGCTGAATATGAATAGTGGTAACCAATGGCTTAGCTGCAATGAAATTGTCAGCGTCTCCTAGAATGAATGGTACAGTTAATGGAATTATGATTAACTAGAAGACCCGTGCGAAAATTTCTCAAATAACAATGAATAGTAAGGTTGATGGTTTGTAATATGATGAAAGAGGGAACCGCCTCATTTGATTCAATTGTTTATTTGTTTAGTGTAATAGGTAAGTAAGAAAAGTCGACGCGAGTGAAGCAGTTTATTAATATCTCTGTGATATGTACTGCTGCTGTCTACCGGCTTTGATCTGAACTGTCTAATATGATACAACGTTCACAGTCATTGCTTTTTGCCCTTTATTGGTCAAATTCCTAAAAATTTCATTCTCAAGATATAAATTGACCAAAGTGAAGACCTTAATCCTTCATATGATAGCCCATTAATCTATTTTAATTAGATATCAAAGGAGATAATTCGTTCGGGACCTAAAAGTGCGTTGTAGAAATATTGTTACTTTCGTCCTTAAAGGGTGGAATTCAGAAAAATTTGTTTCTTAAAATATGATTAGACCGAAGCGGAGATATTAATATTTGAAATTATATTTCATTTAACGATTTCTGTTAGGTATTCAAGGGCATAAATGGCTCGTGATATAAAAACAGAATTTTTGCCCTTTAAGTGCCGAATTTGAAAAAATTACTTTCTTAAAATATGATATCATCAAAGCGGATACCTTGATGTTTAAAATGATACTTCATTTATTGATTTCGGTTAGGTATAAAGGGAAAAAAAATCCTCTATAAATAAAATACATTATACAGTGAGTAGTATGATGACTGCGATTGCGCCTTTGAATGTAAAATACGGTTGAAATGGATTTTTATCAATATTTCTATTTAAGCCTATAAGCCTATAAGAAGAAAAAAATAAATGGATTGTAACTATTGCTGCGATAATAAATGGTAAAACGAAATGAAAGGAAAAGAATCGATTGTGGTGTTATAAACTGCAGATCCACTACAGATTCATTGAGCTAATTGTGTTCCAATATATGGAATTGCGGATAGTAAATTAGTAATTACTGTTGCTCGCTAAAAGGATATTCGCCCTCATGGTAGAAAATATCCTAGCAACGCTGTTGCTGTTACTATAAACATAAGGGTACGGTCTAAGGGAGGAATTTCTTTATTTTTCTTGCTTTTATTATTACTTATGACTTTACGCCCCGTCGTGGTCGACGTCATTAGAGGCGGGAAGGCTCTAGGGCAAGGAACGGGAAGGAATTTGGCCATGTCCTCTTGAAGGAAGCATCCCGGCATTACCCTGGACTCACTTGGGGAATCCACGACAATCCCAAGTCTGAAAGCCAGGACGGTGATTCGAAACCGGCATCCTCCCGAATGCGGGGACATTGCGTTAAGGCTTTTGCTGAAGCTCTGGCATTGCTAGCGGGAAGTGAAAAAGAAGCTCAAAAACTGATAGAAAAAGGAGGACTCCTGATCTTATATGGTAAACAGGTATATAGAATACAAACACAATAATGAAAATCATCTGGAAAATTTAAGAGAGTCGACAAATTTAAGTAGCTGGGTCAATGGGCTTTTGCAAACCTCTTTTCATGGAAATAACGAAAATACAAATCAAACTGTCTGCTTCCAATCCTAATTAACATTGTATTAGGAAAAATATCGTGAACCTGGAAAAGCAGTAAAAGAAAAAGGGATATGTTTAGGCGCAAGCGAGCAAGCAGTGTCTAAATGTGGAATGTCTTGATTTTGTTGATGCTGCCGCATTACAAGCAGAAAATAAAGATAAAACTAAAAATATATATATACATAATATATTAAAAAAATGGTTGAATAATTGCAGGAGATTTCAGAAAAAGCAGTAGTCATGTTTTCACACGAAAAAATAGAGTATACAGAAGATAAACACAATAATAAAACTCATCTGAAAACTGAACTTGTAAAAGTTAAGAGGGACGACAATTTTTGGATCCATCTCAGTGAGCTTGATATGGAAGCGAATAACCTAGAAAGATGGAACTAGCATACCCACTAACACTAAAGAGACACAACAAGTAAGCAAAGCAAAGATTAGAAACTAGAGAACAGTTATCAGAGGCAATGTGCAACTAGGAAGAGTTAGAGAAAAAAAACAGAAAACAATTTGGTTACAAAACTTTGATTTCTTTTGATTTTTTCTTATGGATTTACACCTCGTCGATGGGACTGGGGACAAGGCACGGGAAGGAATTCGGCCATGTCCTTTTTGAAGCAATCATTCCGGCATTCGCCTGGAGTGATTTGGGGCAACGATAGAAAACTCAAATCTGGATACCCGGACGGGGATTCGAACCGGCTTCCTTTAGAATGCGAGGCCAGAGCGTTAACCACTCACCCACGACGCTCACTTTGGTGAGGCCACTGTTTGAATATGATGTATTCTCACTGTAACCGGCAACACGTAACATGTCCCGCGACACGTAGATGTTGCGCAATATGTTGCACGCAACATTGTGGGACAGCGGGGAACGTTGCAGCGCCACCCAGACTCAGTGTTGCGCGTCACATTTGTCCCCTAGTGTATCCGCAACTTAACTGATATGATAAAGGAGCTGGATTCGGAACCATTGGAGGACAGGAGGAGGGTGAAGAGAGTGCTGGGAATGTACAGGACATATGTTGTTGATGGGGCTTGGAGGGATATTGGTCAAAGATATATATATTTCGGCTCTCGGGAACGGCTATGACGATTTGGATGAAATTTGATATTTAGATAACGTTTTGACTTTTAAGATTACCTAAATAGTTGTCTCCGCTACAAAAAAGCGAGTTTACAAAATACGAACGATTTTTTCACTCGGTATCTCGAAAACGGGCACTAGCGCCATCTCGTAGACAATTCCAGGTACCAGAAAGCCTCCAACCATTAGGAAAAAAATAAAACATTGAAAGTACGTTTCCACCGTATAGTCATAGTGGTTATGGTGGTTTTTTTTCTGGTCCAGGCCGGATCTAATCCTAACCTCTCTAGTTGAGATATCAGAAAAATAAATTCTTTATTTTCGATCGAATTCATCATCAAACTTGGCTGTGGCGAAATTTATCTTCTGGTCCACGTCGCATTTCAACCAACCACGTCAATTTGAGATACGAAATCTGGAGAACTATGCGAGATATAAAAAAAATATTGTTTACTCTCAATTTTTCTCGTCGAGTTACATAAGAATCCTTCATCAAGGGTTATCGTAGAATCCCCTGAATTACCACCAATTAATCTCACACCAATAATTAATCCTTGACTGGTATTAACATTTCTAATTAGCATAATAAAAGCATTTTTCTTTGAAAGCAATTCGTGAGGCGGTATTGCAATGGATCTAGCGATTTGGTTGAAATTTCATATATAGATGGCGTTTTACTTTTAATTTCTAACACTAATTTTTTCTTAAAAAAAATAAAAATAAAAATAGGCAATTTTTGTATTCGTTTTTTCTAAAACGGCTCTAACTTCATTTCGCAGAATTTTCAGGTACAAGTAAGCCTACTGATGTTAGTTAACCTTCTCTTTGGCTAACTGTGCACCTCAAAACGCCTAGGAAGCCTTTCACTTTAATCAAACTTTACTCGAAATCTTGGATACTAAACAGAAATCGAAAGATGCCGAGCGAAGATCGTTGACCCAGGTACTAGTGCATGGAAGGGGAAGGTGACCATGACCACAACCTGGCACTCGATTTCACGCATAAGGGAATGGGAAAATTTTCTTTTGTGGGTAAAGGTGTCAGGGATTGGAATGAGTTACCATCTGAAGTGATGAATAATTTACCAAAAAACGGTCAAGGAATTTAAAATTCCTAAATCGCGGAAGTAGGTGGGGGAGTAATTTAACACTCAAATCATATAAGGTAATTAAAATAATAAATTAAAAAATGGGTAATTAGATGACTAAGAGAATTGCTACCGGAGCGTGCGCTACATCGCAATTACGTAAATTAAAAACAATTGTAAGGAAAATCCCAGCACCAGTAAAAAGAAAAGACTGTACTGGGCAGAAGAGAAAAAGTGAAGATCTATGTAGGCATTCAGAGAAAATTACAGACACAATGAACAAGTGAGGATGAATTTTTATGCATACTATATAAGAATGAGTCAGAGTAGAAACACAGAAAGAATTTTGAAGTACGTCACTAAATTAAAGCTGACATCGAAATGTGTTGAGGAGACGAGAAAAGCGCCGAGAGTGGTGGGCGAGTGGTTAACGCTCTGGCCTCGCATTCCGGAGGACGTTGGTTCAAATCCCCATCCGGGCATCCAGATTTGTATTTTACCATTGTTTCCCCAAATCACTCCAGGCGAATGCCGGGATGCTTCCTTCAATATGCCATGGCCAAATTCTTCCCCGTTCCTCGTTGCTAGTCATTTCCCGCCTCTAATGATCTCGACGTTGACGAGGCGTAAAGCCCTAAGCAAATCTATATATATAAAGATGAATGTATGTATGTTTGTTTGTTCTCCATACAAATCCACAGTTTTCATCCGATCTCGATGAAACTTCGCACACTTATCTTTTGAAACAAGGAGAAAAGTACTGTCTACATTTGGTTGAAAAATTTTCTGTATGGGTAATACATGTTGTCTTATAATTTCGAAAAATTAGTGAACGGCGATAGACAGACGCACTGGATGTGTAGGTCTCTGTACTGCTTTTTCCATATAGTGGTCAGGTAGCTCAGTGGTTAAAGCGCTTGCTTATTGCTGTTTGTATCGTGGTTTCCGCTTCAAATCTCCGTGGGGGCATTGATTTTTAAAAATTGTATTTGATCGTAAAAGTCACGCCTGGACAGTCGGTTATTCGGATTGAATGTTAAACTGTATATATCACAAATTTAGGGATTCAATGCGAGGCAATTCGTAGGTAGTCTTGCAATGCTGTAAGTGTACACTTTTTTACGTTATATTGATCCCTCAGGGGTGATTCGCAGTCAGTGTGTGTGTGATCTGCAGTAATAATACTATAAATGCGGAAGTAAGTCTCTGTCTTTTTGTTGCGTTTTCACGACTAAATGCCTATACCGATATTGATGGAATTTGACAAGAAAATCTGTAGGGAGGGCACAGGACATTTTTTTCGGTATGATTAACAGTTGTAGTCACGAAATTTTGAGAACTTATGGAATGGTGACAGAGAGACGGATGTTTGTGTTAGCCTGTAATGTTACGTCGGTTGCTCAAGCTGTGCTTCTCGCGCATTATGTTAGTGTATAATTTGTTAATAAATTTCGTTTAGAGAAAAAACGTGTTATTTAGTATAAATGTAGATTTTCTCTGTCCTATTACTTTGTGTCTGTTTAAATGTTTCTGGCACCAGTATATTTTGCCTTCTTCTTTGACATTCCTTGCGGGCGTAAACTGGCCTAAGTTGTAGCTCTAGCAGAGCACGAGCAGCTAAAGTTATTAGAACCCAAGAATCGGTTGCTCACGCTGAAGAAAGAAGAAAAGTCCAAACTGAAATAAAGCTGCCCTTAGTTAACACACCCCCCCCCCCCTCCACATTCCCTCACCTTCGTTTGTTTTTCTGTTTTTAAGTATGTTGGAAATTGATTATATTTAAGAGACAAGTTCGACGGTAGAATGATATAGTGATAGCTTTCCTGTCATATTATGCCGACTCGGTGTTGTTTGGGACCAATTCTTCGCTACCAACAACTTTCTATATTCAATTCTGGGAAAGAAATTCTTAATCCACGCGTACGAAGTCGCGGGTATCAGCTAATAGTAATAACAATAATAATAAAACCTGTTGCAACCTTGGCTACCTACATTTTCACTGGCACAGAATGCTGCAAGTCTATCGTAGCTCAATGAATTTCGATGTAGTCGGAACACACAGGAAATTGCGAGTGGGGGAATGGACGTCAGGTTGTATGGAGGTATGTGCGATGCTCGTTGCACGGGAATAATTGAAGGCGTGAAGCGATCCATTGGCACGCTCATGATAAAAACATTTATCAGAACAACTGGATCCTTTTGTTGGCGTCACTGCAAAAATATACGCTACAAAGTGCCGAAAAATACTCGGACAAAAAATACAAACGAGAGGATTACTGATGACGAAATGTTGTGTAGAATTTAGAACGAACAACAAACTGTACGTGAGTAACAATTTTTTGTAACCTTTTTTTAATTTTTATTTTTTTGTATATTTTCATCTTTTTTCTCTCGGCTCGTCTAAATGCAATAAAACTTACTTTTTTTACTTATGGCTTTCCGCCTCGTCGACGTCGAGGTCATTAGAGGCTGCAGGGAATTCGGCCATGACCTACTGTAGGAACCATCCCGGCATTCACGAAAGCAGATTTTGGGAAATCAATTTAAAAAAAAAAAAAAAAAACAGAAATCTGGCCAGGGATTAAAACCCACGTCCTCCGAATTATAGGTCGAGCGTTACTGCTCTCCAACAAATCACGGACTTTTCCTGTATCCGTTACTGATGTACTTCCCAATATTATTACCGAATAAATATTTTAATTTGCTAAGGTTGCCACAGTATCAGATAATATCGGCAGTGAGTATTATGTCGGTTCGAAGTCGCAGAACTACCAACATTTTTGCCCAGTACTTTTTTTCGCTAAATGTTGTATCAGGATGCTAGATTAGCTAACGGGGTATGGCAATTTCACGGCAGACTTGCTTCAATTCGTAGCATTTCAAACAATATACTATCCCATTCCGGTTTTTTTATTACCAATCGCCAGCATAGGAGATAATCGTCCTTTAATTTACTCGATGTAGGGAATTGAATACAGAGCATCCAAAAGGAAGGAATCATTACCAATACGTTTACCTTTGTGGCCATCGTAATGAATTAACTGACCTATACAGAAAGAATTTTGTCTTCAGCATCATTGGTCGTTCGTTGAATGGAGACGAAAAAATGATTCCTCCTTACGGAGGCACCATTTTGATATTTCAACAGCTACCGAACTACGGTAACACGAAATCAGATTATTTTGAAAAAGAGTAAAAACTAGACTGAAAATAGCTTCCGAATGCATACGACAAGTATAGGCGCAAAATCTGCAAAAATCGTTAAAGTAAAAACGTTTAAGTATCTTGGAAAAATAATATGGGATAATCAGCTAGATGAAAAGGCAATTAAAACAAGGTCCCAGGTAATTTAATTAGTGAATTAGTTAACAAA
This sequence comes from Vandiemenella viatica, assembly GCA_031002005.1. Taxonomy (NCBI): domain Eukaryota; kingdom Metazoa; phylum Arthropoda; class Insecta; order Orthoptera; family Morabidae; genus Vandiemenella; species Vandiemenella viatica. The sequence continues at coordinate 134,619,193 of CM061918.1, forward strand.
AGGTGTTTACAACAAAAAAATCAGTGACAAAAATAAAAAATTGAACGCTGCAACAACGTTGTAAAACGAGAATGCCCCTATGCGGCAGAAATTTAAGCTTTATACAAAAACAAGGAGAAATTTGGAAATTATAAAAATATAATAAAAAAATTCTCTGGCTGAAGAAAAATGGAAATGAATGGAAAGAACGCAGTAGCTAATACAATAACTGAAAACCTAGTAATTTCGAATACTGTCAGAAACGAGAGGGTTGATCTTTGTGCGTGCCTGGTGCAAATAAATCCAGAAAGACTGAAAAAATATACGAATAATTTGATTATTTTGATTACAATCTCAAAACACAAATTCTTTAGTTCAATAAAGTAAAGCGGCACGTAGTAGATATGAATCTCAAAGAAAAACGAAATCCTGAACGTGTAATCATAAAAAAAAGGAAGATCTTGGAGTTTGAGGGTCTCGAAGAGAATGAACAAGGGGAAAGAAAACTAGTTTCGACAATAGAAAAAGGCAGACAACACACTGGAAGCATTAAAAAAATATTGCGAACAAAAAAAAAAGATTGCTTGTAATTCTTTCCCGGGGTCCAAAGTAGGGCAAAGTGGAGTAAAAGAAACGTCCTTCACTTTTGCCAAATTTTTACATATTAACGGCTGTATATCACATGGTATTCATAACGTTAACGATTTTTTTTAACTGCTTAACGTCTCTTAACAGAGGGGTCTTTAGAGACGGTAGGGCGCTAATGACCCCGTCGTCGACGCGCTTAAAACCCAAATAACAACAACAACAACAATTTAGAGACGGGAATGGATGGGGGCAAGGAATGGGAAGGAATTCGGCCATGGCCTTTTTAGGAAGCATCCCAGCATTTGCCTGGAGTGATTTGGGAAACCATGGAAAACCCAAATCTGGATGCCCAGACGCGGATTCGAACCGCCGTCCTCCCGAATGCGAGGCCAGAACGCTAACCGTTACACCACCACGTTCGGTAAAGTTAACGAAGACGCGGAAGAGAGGAAGACCAAAAGAAAAATCTGAGTGTTGACTCCCCGCTATTCAAATCAGTCTTCTCTTTCCGTCACATGATTCAATTAATGATGATTCCACTTATCTAACTCCGTATTATTTCAATCTAACTATTAGTATCTGTCCGGTAAGAACAGTAACAAATGCCCGACTAAGGTCTAAAAGTACGGCACTAGTAATATACCGAATTCCAAAGTCAGTTAATGGGGTAATACCTGTAAATAAAATGTAATCAGAGAAGAATATCGGAAAGAAACATTCAGGAAGAGAGACGGAGCGTTTGGGTGCATGAGCTGTGCAAAACTTTCACAGATAAACTAAACAGTAAATAGATAACTGAGTTACAAATTTTACGTAAAGTCTTAAGCAGATATGATCCAGATTAAATTACAATTTTCGATTAGAACGAAATCAGAGGTTGCATTATTTTTCCACATTCCAATCAAACATGAATTTGACAGTGATTTTAAATTAACAAAGCACAAAGGGTTACAATTTGCGAATATCGCTTATTGATCCTTTATCGGCACTATCCCTTTTCTGCAGCTGAGATACACATGGTCAAAGCATTCACCCTTTTTTTTAATTTAATTTTTTTTATTTATTTATTTTTACTTTTTTTGTTGCTTTACTTCTTGCCGAGGTGATTAGAGGTGACAAATAACTGGTGGAGGGGGGACAAGAAAAGGGAAGGAATTCGGTCATGGCCTTTTTGAAGGAAGCATCCCGGCATTCGCCTGGAGTGATTTGGGAAACCATGGAAAACCCAAATCTGGATGGCCAGAGTGGTATTCGAACCCGCGTCCTCCCGAATGCGAGGCCAGAACGCTAACCGTTACACCACCACGCTCGGTTCATGTCAACTAACCCATGGCCTTACAGTGGGTAATACTTCTGTTGGCTGTGCAATGATGCGGAGTACAAAAAAGTCCCGAAGGAAAGACAGTTATCACATCAACATAAGTTTCCATAGATGTGCTTTTGATTTTACTTGTTTTAATCACGTAAATAATTGCAGCATACATTTTCCCAACTTAAACAAGAATAACACAATTTAAATCAAAAGTACGCGAAGGGCAAATCGAATTTTGGGTTGTCTGATCTGGCCCAGCAAATATAGTTATTTCAGCAATTATAAGCGAGCATAGTACACGAGTTCTATTACACCAGAATAGGATTATACATCTTTCATGCATACTCGAACAAATTAAAAAAGTCATTCAAATCAGAAATTTGCGAAGAATGAATTGAGAAATTGGTTACTCGATAGATATCATCAAACGCCGATGTGCTAATTACCTTGGAAACCAGGGTATATGGGTTCTATAACAGCTCATATGGTTTATATATGTTCTCTAAGTGCCTAAACAAAAATTACAGCACTTGAATGAGAATTTCGCAAAGAATGAATCCAGACAGGACATTTTTTGGTCACGGCAATGTCAGTAACTTTAAGTTATAATTCAAACGTTTTTTACATCTCCTTAACAAAAATACCATCCTAAAATGGCGTGAACTAACAATATTGCACGCTATTTTAGAAAAGTAAATAAGAAAACCGAAACACTTTTACAGGTACTTTTTTTTTTTTTTAGGTAGGCTATAGAAATTTAATTGTGTTCTATATTTTGTAATAGACATAAAAATAAGATTTTCAATTTGATCGTTTAAATAAAGGTCTGATTTGTTTTGAACAGTTGTCAGGGAACAGTGTTATCCGACATGTATTTATTTTATAAATTTTTAATATTAACAATTTTTTGTAAGAATAATGTAATTTGGTATTATGAGATCATGTGATCACAGGTAGTTTTTATGTTGTGTAGTGAGTTTTCTGAGAGAAGCTAGATGGAAAAGACTAAGGAAAGACCGTTGGTATTATCAGTTGTTTGTTAAAGATTTGTAAATTAAAATACCGTCTCTTAAAAACTGTTATTTTATTCCTATACGCTTAGCTGCGTTTCGCCCTCGTGAAATGCGGAATCATCAGTGAGATTTTTGATACTGACCAACATGTGACTGTTTGAATCAAAAATCTCACTGATGATGCCCCAGTCCACATGGCCAAAACGCGTATGAACATATAGGAATATCAGTTGTTAACAGACGGGACTTTCATTTACGAATCGTTGTTACTATTATTGTAAAAGAAGACGAACATATTGGGGATCGATAAATGTAAAAATGTATAAAGTTCATTAATACAATTTAATGTTCGGTACAATCAGCCAACTCCGACAGCCCAACACTTTCAGAGTAATTAATGGTCAACAAAAACAATTAAAAAGAAGAGAAATAATCGAATTTATATAACAAACCTTATTCAGTATGATTGTAAGAAGGAGTAAGAAAGAATGATGGTAACGGTACAAGGAGAAATAATTGAACAAGTGAATTCCTTTAAATATCTCGGGAGTATTGTGAGTGGTGATATGAGCTGCAAGAAGGAGGTGAAAACTAGAATAGCAATGGCAAAGGAAGCTTTCAATAGAAAGAAAAAATTTTTATGCGGAAGGCTGGACAAAACCCTGAGGAAAAAATTAGCTAAATGTTTTGTATGGAGCGTAGGACTATATGGAGCAGAAACATGGACGCTACGCAAAGAAGATCTAAAGAGGTTGGAAGCTTTCGAAATATGGATATGGAAGAGGATGGAAAAAATAAGTTGGAAAGATAGAGTGCTGGAATGAGTAGGAGAGGAAAGGTCACTCATAAAAACAATAAGGAACAGAAAAAAGAACTGGATTGGTCATGTGTTAAGGAATGAGTGCCTGCTTAGAACTGCTCTGGAGGGGATTGTAAACGGAGGGAAAAGAAAAGGTCGGCGAAGGAAGGAAATGATTGATGACATCATGATAAATGGAAGATATAGAGAGACTAGGAGAATAGCGAAACAAAGGGAGGCATTGAAGGTTGTCACTGTACATGGACCTGCTAAATAGCAGAAAGCCCTTGATGATACAGTCCACACTATAATTTAAAAAAGGGCGTATCATAGGGCCAGGCATTGTGTTGGTGTTGAAAAACATATTTGACATTACAGAATTTGATTAAAATCAATATTAGCAAAGCGGGAGGTGTACTGCAAAAATAATAATAATAATTGGTCTAAGGGCAAAGAAGTTTGTTGACTTCTCGTCTATACCATCGAACACGGCAATGACGTTATCATAGAATTATTTTATGCATCTTCTTAACCAAAATACCATAAATCAACTGAAATTGTGTGAAATAACGTGTTGTTTATGAGGTGTTACTTTGCCGCGTGTTATTTCGTACGGGCGCGCCCCTGCCGCGCTGCACCTAGGCTGCCCGCCGCGCGCGCCTACCTTGCTGTTTGTCTGTCTGATACGCGACGGCGGCTGAGTGCTGGCTTCTGCTGCGTCGGCGTCGGGCGTCGTGTGGCGTCGCGGCGCTGCGGACGCGCGCTTTTATAGCGCACGGCGCCCCCTCCCCCGCGCACGCCCGTGTGCGCCGCACGGGGGCATGACAGACCAGATACCGCGGCCCACACCCCAAAGGGGCCGACTCAACGCCACTTAACGCGGCGTTAAGATAGCTACCAACCACTTCCCCGACCGTGATCCATCGCCGTGCCGAAAAAACTAAGTGTTCCCAGTAATCAAACACTGTCAGAGTCTGTCCAATGGGGAAGGTGGGACATTTATTTTCATGTAACCATTACGGCAATATAAGACTAAAGTAATACGATAGTGATACATTTTGAGTCTCTTCAGTAAAGATATATCAGAGGATTTCCAGAACGTCCTGTACCTCGGTCGCCAAATAAAAAGTGGAGCAAAGCTCCAGCATTGAATTTCAATTTAAATTGGCTTTAACTTTCGAAACCAACATTAAATTAACTCAGACTGTTTCTGGCAGTGAACCAATTGGTCGTAAGAAAGCTTTCAAGTGGTGTGAAAGGTTTCGTGATTGTAAAGGTAGCACTGTACATTGTTTACCTTATTTAATTTAAACACGATGCAGTTTATGATACAGTAGCCATTTCTCAACTCACGCACTTCCACATTTAACGATTTTTTTTTCCAGTAGTATGTTTATAGTGATAATTTCCCACGCACTAATCTTTGGACTTCGTGATTTTTAATATTAAATTCTTCCCGTGTTTCAAGTAACATATTTGGAACTTTCCTTGGTAATTTATTCCACTACCTCAGCCACAATAAAAAATTAATCTCTCGATCTTTGCTGCTGAAACAAAGTGTCAGCCAGTTCCCTGGTTTGACTCCAAGCTACTTGTACCTTGGGATCCGTATCGCAAGGTTCTGATTGACTCAGTGGAGAGGGTGCAGAGGAGAGCCGCTCAATTCGTGACTGGTTGCTACGGCCCTTATGAAAGCGTCACAGAATTGATACATAGATTGGGCTGGGATAGTTTGGAAGATAGACGACGGTAGCTTGCGTTCGAATTTATTGGAGAATATGCGAAAAAATTTAAATTTCGAGTGCAATGAAATACTTCTTCCGCCAACCTATTTAGGTCGTAATGACCGGAGAGATAAGATTAGAGAAATAAGATGCCGTACTGATGCTTATATGTATTCCTTCTTTCCTCGCACTATTCGGGATTGGAATGCGCGGGTTTAGGATTGGTGCTTAGCACCCTCTGCCACCCACAATATTTGTGTGACATGCAGAGTATGGATGTAGATGTAGATATTACAGTAATTGAAATCCGTTTCATCTAAATGGTGAAAATGTAATACAGGATACTGTTAATATTTAATTAACAATAGCTTCGAGTTCGTATTTGCTACAGGCGAGCTAAATACTTGACCTTTTATGAAACACCTAAAAAAATTAATTTTATCCATAAAAAAAAAACTTTCTCAGGTGGTTTCTTGGCAGAATTAAATATGGGAAAAGTTTATTGCTGAGTTTCTAGTTACACAATGGTCTTCGATTTTCATCGTGATCTGCAATTAATGAGCAGTAACGCTCAAACCTCGCATTCTAGAGCGCTTGAGTTCAAACAAGTTCAGCCGTCCGGATTTCAATGCTTTACCAAAATTACTGCAGTCGAATACCGGGTTTAGTTCAATGCCTGAATTCCTTCCCCATCTTGCTCCCAGTCATCTCCCACCTCTAATGATTCCGACGTCGACGACGCGTAAAACCAAACAACCTAAATTGACGAGGCATTTAGCTATATTAATAAACTAGCCTCGTACCCGAGACTTCGTACGCGTGGATTAAGAATTTTTTTGCCAGAATTAAATATGGAAAGTTGTTGGTAACGAAGGATTGGTCCCAAACAATATCGAGTCGGAATAATATGACAGGAAAGCTATCACTATATCATTCTACCGTCGAACCTGTCTCTTGAAGAGAATCAATTTCCAACATATTTCTGTCACCATTCGATAAGGTCTCAAAATTTCTCGACTACAACTGTTAATCATACTGGAAAAAATATCCTGTGCCCTTCGTACAGATTTCCTTATAAAATTCCATCACAACGATATAGCCATTTAGTCGTCAAAACGTAACAAAAAGACAGAGACTTACTTCCGTATTTATAATAATATTACTGTGGTTCACACTCACACACTGACTGCGAACAACACCTGAGGGATCATTATAACGTAAAAAAGTGTACACCTACAACATTGCAAGACTACCTACGATTTGCCTAGCATTGCACCCCTAACTTTCTAATATCTACAGTTTAACATTCAATCCGAATAACCTGACTCTTACGATGAAAAACAATTTTTAAAAACCTTAGCCTCCATGGAGTTTTGAACCGGAGACCACGACGTTCATAAGCAATCGCTTTAACCACTGAGCTGCCTGTCCACTTCACGGAAACACGCTACGGAGACGTCCACATCCAACGTGTCTGTCTATCGCCGTATTTCGAAGTTATGAGACAACATGTGTTATTTATACAGATAATTTTTCAACCAAATGTAGACAGTATTTTTCTCCTTGTTTCAAAGGATAAGTGTGCAAAGTTTCATCGAGATAGGATGAAAACTGTGGATTTGTATGAAGAACAAACAAACAAACAAACATACATTCATCTTTATATATAAAGATTTTCGAATAACCACTCCATGGACCGAAAAAAATAAACAAAATCCCTTGCGGCGTGATGTACGGACTAGCAAACAGAAATCTATACTAATATTATAAATGCGAAATTAACTCTATCTCTCCATTTGTTTGTTACGTTTACACGGGGAAACAGCTTAACAGATCTTCATGAAGTATGACAAAGAAATACAATTTACCATCAGAAAAGACATAGGGTACTTTTCTTGCGTAAACAATATATTTTGTCATGTGATTTTAAAAACTAACTGAACTGTGATAGACAGACTCATAGTGTGTGTAAGTCCCGCCAGAGACCGCGCTGGTGGCTTAGTGGTTGGGGCGCTTGCATTCAAACTATCTGGGTCTGGCCCTGGGTTAAAATCCCCGTTGACTCAGGAATTTTCAAGAGTTTTTTTTAATTTTAATTTAAAAAAAAAAATAGCCATACGAGCCATGTCTGGACGTTTCGTTGTCGGATTCCACGTTAAACCACTTCTTCTTAATTCTTAGTAAATCGTACGCGGCCGAACAATCCTTCGGCTTCTCTCGGCCAACAATGCCATACGCGTTTACTTCTTGGTCACTGTTGCTTTGTTTCTCTCGCAGTTAGTTTTTGTACGATCTATACTAATAATATTACAAATACAAAAGTAGTGTCTGTTACTTTTTGACGCCGAAACGGCTACACCGTCATTGACGAAATAAGACAAGGAAATACTTTGTATCACTAGCAAAGACACAGGGTACATTTTTTCGCGATGAATAACATATTTTACCATCAAATTTTGACAACTTACCGAACGGTCGCAGACGATGGAAGAGTTTAAATCTGTTATGTTACATCGGTCGCTTAGGCTGTGCTTCTCTCGTAGTCAGTTAGTATCTGCTCTGTCAGTAAATTTTGTTATTTTTTAATTTACATGTTGATTAAAACATACTTACAAAAATAATTTTTAACCGTGTTTACAAGAGTAAGAAGGGCAACCATTGGATCCAAGGAGTAAAGACAGATATGGTTGAAATCGGAATAACAGAAGATTTAATACGAGATAGAGCAACTTTTAGGAGACTGAACCAAAATTTCAAGGGTTTCAGGAGAAGGAGAAGAGGAAATGTAATAACATATGGACGGAAGAAAGGAGGAAACAGCAAAGTGGAAGGACGAAGAACTATTGGAAGTCAAGAAAAGAAGGATTGAAACGAATGCGGTATTACTTTTCGTGGTCCTTAGATCACTGATATCGAAGAGAAGAAGATGTTGATTGTGCTGCGCGATAGTATTACATCATGTATACCTAAAAGTTTCTGGCATCAGTATATTTTGTCACCTTTTTTTATACGCCTCGCAAGCGTAAATCAGTCCTAAGGGAGTTATTAGAAGTGAAGAATCTGACACTCATGCTGAAATTGAAGGTGCCCTCATTTACCCCTCTCTCCCCACCTTACATAATTGTATTTTTAAACATGTTTCAAACTGATTCGATGGTAGATAGTATAGTAATGGCTCCCCTTTACATTACAGTGACTTCATGTTGTTTGGGATACCTCTTACATAACCTACGGCCTTGTGTTACTTTAGGGGTAACACAGACGTCACATACATGCTGTGACAGCCCTCAAACCCTGATTTAGATGAAATTGTATTTTATGATTTGTAGGGGTTGACTAGATATGATTTTGTATGTTTGTCTTTAACTTTATATGAAAAATTATGTAAATACTATTCAATATGTTTAAAGACAGAACTATCCAAGAAACATTGATTAAATGTTTGTATTCCAAGTATTAAGGTGAGATACGATGTTTAGACCACAATTTATGACGGTTTAAACTGATTTATGTGAATAACTTTGTGTGTAAATATCTCTAATTTTCGATTCTGTGCATTTCGTAATGATTGTAATTGATTTTGATTGTTTTTAATGCGTTTATAATTGTTTAAGTATTGTTAGAGTTCTGGAAACATCTGTCGGAAGCCTCTGTAATATTCTGGAATTTTCTCTCAATCTTATATAAGCAATCGGCGGAGATGAGTTTTGAAACAGTTTTAAGCTAACAGCTTGAACAGTTTTTACGTATGCAAGGATTCTTGTACTTTGAGAGTGTACAGCATTATTGTCTTTGAAAGTAGTAATGAGTGTAATAGCTGGAGCTTGTGTTCTCATGTGCAACCAGTATCTTTGGAGTCTGATGTCTCCTGAAAAAAAAAAAAGTTAAATCTGTATCGTGGACTAATTAATTATTTTATCATATATAATAAATCACGAGAAACCTACCAGTGCGAAAACTTGTAATTAATCTTTTCCGTAAGTGTAATCCTATTCTGTGTAACCACTTGTCAGGTCCTTCGGTGGTTTAATTAATATGGTAATTAATTAAATAGTCCACCATAAGGTTCAGTTTAAGATTTTTGTTTATTTTCAAAACAACGTCAGCGATATTGTTTACATGCAAAGATACAATATCCAGAGATACTACTGACGCAATCTTTGGCAGGTCCAAAGTGAATCTGTATTAAACTAACTGTAAACTAAAAACTGTCCTTCTGCTGATTTCTTTAGGTAGGCTCTATCGAAATTTCTGGAATTCTTCAAAGACTTCCGTGAGATATTTCTCGAACATTAACAATTACTCAAACAATTAAACATAATAAAAACACTCAGAAATAGTACTTAATCATTTAACATCATTACAAAACAGTCAGAAATGGAAATTAAAGATACTTAATCACAAAATTATTTACAGAAATCATTTTAAACTGTAGAAAATTGTCCTGTAGACATCTTAACTTGCATTAATACTTGGAATTACAAACATTTAAGCAATTCTCTTGCACAATTCGGTTCTTAAACATATTAAATGGCCTTTAAATAATTTCTTTTCATAAAATAAAGTCTATATACACTGATTTACAGTTAATTGTGAAACAAACATACCAGATCATATTCAAGCAAACTTTAGCTCACTACAGATACTTCATTAAATACAATTCTCTTTAAAATTCAGGTATTAGGGCTGTTACAAACTGTTTAAAAAATTGGTAATTAAATTGCATATTAATACATAATACTTGTTCGATTTTATTACGACAATTTCACGAAAAGAAATCGGTGCACAGACCCCAAACGGTGTATTTCTTCATTTAAAAAAAAAATAAAAATAAAAAAAAATTTAAAAAAATCTGTAACTTTCAAACAATACAGTGATTCAATACATTTACTAACAGTTCATGCAGTCGTAGTTTTTATCAGAATGATCCTTTTTAAACGGCTTTTTCGTCAAAATGTGCCAAGCTGCCACAACAATGCTTTGTCGCCAACAATTTTCTTCTTCAGTCTCAACTCCGTAAAAATAGTCTGTATCACTATCTCGATTAAATAAGAAGTTATTTTGTTTTGTTTGCTTTTTTGTTGTTTTGTTTGTGTTTTGTGTGAGTGTTTTTTGTTTGTGTGTTTTTTGTTTGTGTGTTTTTTGTCTGTGTGTTTTTTGTTTGTGTGTTTTTTGTTTGTGTGTTTCTTTTTTTTGTTATTTTTTGTCTCCTTCCTCTCCTAGAACCCTTTTTTCACTCTTACCTGACTCTATAATATACCTTTTTAAGTACACTTATGAGGAAGGGTGATTTCCTTTTAATTTTCCATCACGTTCTTAAATCCATGAGTGTTTCTGCGCATCTTAACGACCTCGGCGTTTCCCGCATTAATTCAGAGGCTTTGTTGTACGTTGCTGTAGACACCTTTCTCGACTGACTAAGTGAATCGTCGCGTTCATCTGTAAACAATGCCCATTGTCTACTCAGTGACTTCCACTCATCACGGTAGATGGAGTACCTCCTCTCCATTCCGCCTCCCAGTGAACGGCGTGCGAGTTAAGACCTGTTGAACACGCGCTGGGAGAAGTTTTCGGCGGGAGCGGAGCGTGCTCGGAATATCGACAGTCGCTTGTTTGACTAACGTCTGTCCCAGGGCGAATCGGGGCAGAGGGAATGAAACCTGTCTAAGAATCTCCTCGGGTGATATCTTCCTCAAGATGACGAAGAACCAGTCCGCTATAGCTAAGTGTAGTACCGTGTTAGGCTGCAGACGCAAACACAAGGCAGTGATATGAATGTACTGTACTAGTAAACTCGTGCGAAACAGTCGATCATTCAAACCCCCTAAAAAAAAAAAAAAAAAAAAAAAAAAAAAAAAAAAAAAAAAAATCAGTCATTTGTTGATTTGTTGAAATTAAGTACTGTGCGAAGTATGTAAAAAAGAGAGTTCAGTACTGTGGGCGTATTAATAACCAGCATTTTCGCGCTGTTCACCCACGCAGACCTTGGTGCGTTTGTCTTTTGTTTCGGTAAACCTTTGCAACGTAATATCTTTGCAACCTTTAACGAAAATTAAAATCCTCAATTTTGTTGCGCTTATTCGCATGTTCACCTTTGATATAGTGCTTTATGTGTATTCTAATACAAAATATTTCATAAAATTGAAGAAGTAAACAACCAAACCTTTATTTTACGATGCATTTCATGTGCTTCGATGAGTCTGCATCTTTTGATTTTTACCGGCAATATTTGCGGAGACTGATGTTACGTTAAAATCGAACACATTCCTTTTACAGCATGAAGCGAGAGGTAATTTACTTGTTATTAGTAGTTAATATGCTGCTTTCATGAGCACCATGTCAGTCGTGACGTGTATCGCGATGTAAGCTAATCCCGAACATGTTGGACAAAATTAACTGATTACTATTCTCACAGTCCATTTTCGTCAGAAACTAGCTTCTAAATCCTACTAAAACAACTAGTTAACAGTTAAGCGCAAAGTTCATGTCGGGGAAAAAAAATAATTAAATAAATAAATAAATTTTTTAAAAAATAAAAAAAACACCTAAATTTGGTTACTGATGGGTTGAACGCAGATTTCTGGCTCATAAATAATTAAATAATTTTTAAAAGTTTAAATAATACCTCCCCGACTCAATTGTAAAGACGGACGCTAATATCTCTGCATGAAAATGAACGATTCTAACGCAACAGCGACAGAAAATGTGACGAAATCATCAACATTAAACGAATATAAATAAATAAAAAAGTATTAAAAATACTGGTGCATGTCTAACTGTTTAATAATGATGACTCATCTGGATGTAAATATCCTCTCTGACATTGTGACGTAATTTTCAACGTTCTACGCATGCGCACTGATTGCGTAATGCCAACAAACCGCGACCAAAGATGTTTAACATCAGAAAAAAAATATCCTGAACTGAACTGATGAGAGGTAAATTAGGTCAAGGTTTGGAGGTGCAGTTCTTTGGAGACGGGTGACTGTATCCCAGAGCGCTGTGTGCAGTTTGTCTGTTATGGCAGCCGTAATTGGTTTCTCGGTGTCCGGTGTAGTGGCCAGCCTGATGCCCTCTGCCAGCTGAGCAAACACTCGCATTGGAAAGCTGACTCGACGGAGCCCTGCAATACGACCAGACTGTACTCCGCGCGCCTTGAAGTAGGATACACGTAATACCAACTGCCAGGAACCATAATACCCCACAGCCGGCAAACTGGTTCCCCCGTTCCTTGTAACCGTGCACTTCAGCGGTTCCCAATTTTTATGGCCGCGGGACCCTAATTGATCAAATTTTTTTGGCGGTAACAAAAGTGACTGTACCTTGTTGTTTGAATATTTTCATGTTTTACTTGAAAAGAAAGAATAAATTGTAGATCAAAAATAATTATTATTAGTATTATAACGTACTAGCAGGTGCCTACGACTTCATTCATGATTGTTAAGAATTTTGATTGACAGCTACCGACATATAACCACCATAAACACGTGGAAAACAAGTCGAGATTTAAAAGGTAGTTTCGTTGCGTTGTTATAATTTTTTCACTATGATACAGGTGAGGTTATACAATATAATACTATATTTAATATTTGTCCACCTTCAGGGTTTTAGCACAGGATTATCGACGCCATTGAATTACACTGTATATGTTCTTCGATGAAATTCGTTAGAAGTATTTTCTTTACAAACCTAATCTACAAACAAAATTTTAGGGATTTTTGACTTAGGCTTTAGGTGTAATTATTTCTGGGGTTGGCAACCTTGTAGAGAAGTCTTTGCCGTGGCCGATGCCCTTGGCCGCTGTGAATTGACTGGACGAGGACTGTTTAATATTTAACTTCAAGGGAAAAGGACGTTTGCGAAGGTTTTCGTGTTTTTTTTTTTTTGTTTTGTTTTTTTTTGTTACTGTAAAGGTGCAGGATCAACTGAATCTTGTGGATCTACGTGTTTTGAACTGGTACAAATAAGACCGCCCATTGGAACTGAGGAATATTAAAAGTATTTAAGTTTGTTTTGAAGAGTGAATGATAACGGCTGTAACATTACTGAATATGTGTTCGTCTTTAGCATCAGGTATTGTTATAGAGGGAAGGGAAAGAAGGGGTAAACAATGAACGGGAAGGGATCCGAAAGCAGAGAACGGAAATGAAATGAAAACCGGTTGGAAGAAATGGAAAGGAAAACCAAAGAAAGGGAATGAAGTGGACGAAAGTGATGAAAAGTCAGTAAAGATAAGGAAGAAAGAATTGAAATGGAAGAAAAACAAAAACGAAAAAATAACTACAGAAAAACACGTAGCTGAGATAAAAATAAAAAGTTAAGATACATAGAGAAAAAGAAGAAGAAAACCAGAAATAGGGATTAACAAATAACAATAAAAAAAGGGAAACAAACTCGGAGAGGAGGATGGAAAGTCTGTTATAATAAACTCAAAGAGGCAAAGGAAAAAAGAGAAAATAGAGATAAATTCAAAATAAAGACAGAGACAGTGCCTAAGACAAACAAAGACGATTAGCACAAAAACAGAGAGAAAAGGAAAAGAATGAAAAACACAAAGAGAAGACAAAAAAAAACAAAGAAAGATAGAAAGAATGAACGAAGCAATGAGAATGAGAAATAAAAAGATATGGCTATAGAGACATAAAGAGAAAGAATAAAATGCTCCAAAACAGAGAAGAAAGTTGACAAAGGTGAAGGAAGTTAGCTTTGGAAGTGGGGTCGATGGCTTGTGAACTCAACATAAAACCCCTTCCAGGTAAATTCATTCGGTTACTCGCTTAAACAGCCGGGCATGCATAGGGTACGCCCACCTCCAGACAGCTAAAGGGCTCCCACTAACTAAAAACTCCAACACACACCACAAAAGCCCTGCTGACCTTAAAGGGAATGTGCAAACCCGCTTTATAGCAACTTCACCTAGGGATCTTCCAAGCTTGCTTAGGTCATATTAGGGTCAGACGCTGTGGCAAAAAAAAAAAAAATCGAATGTAAGGAAGGTCAAATACGACATAGCCAGCTTACGTGAAATTCCTGGATCCATTAAGACCTACTATACAAAATACAGACGAGGTTGAACATTAATTCATTTATGTATCGTTAGACACATCCTCTTTAATGAAATGCACTGTGCCTGGAGACTGCACTCACCTCAATACCTCGGCAACTTTCGGCGAGTCTCGAAAATGCCCGAAGTGGTAGTTCCACTTACTGCCACCACAGCGCTGCTTGGCTAATCAGAAAAATTCAAATGAATAACTGTACTGACTTTATTTGCGTTTATACTGTCAAAAGGAAGTGTAAATTCAAATAAATAATTGAATTTGACTTTATTTGCATTTACAGCGTTTAAAGAAAGTGTAATTGCGATGACAGATAAAAGTTAATTGCCTGCTGTGGAAGTAATTGTACAAAAACACGAAGAGCAGGGATAAAAAATTTTAGTACGAGGCAATGGTACGTTGCAAGCTCATAATGGAACGTTCGTTTAAATATACATAATTATTTAGGTTAACTAGATGAAGAAATTCATATAAAGACAAGGGCATTCGATGTTTACGACATAATTCTCTGTAACAGTTGGGGGAATTAGGTTTTTTTTTTAAGTTTACACGTAATAGCGAAATATATCAATCAAATAAATAACAGATATCCGTTTTTGAAATTATACTCTCCAGCATTTAAAGAAAACTACATTTATTTATTTAAAAAAAAATCGTAGGCAAATAAGCCGAGAATGTAATCAGAGCAAGCTACTCATATCAAGAAAATATCATTAAAAATGATCGTTATTTGTTTTTCCTTACAAGCTTTTCCAGAATAATTTCCTACTAGCCACATAGATGATACCCGTCGTTTTTTATGCTTGTTAAAACTATTTAACACAGTACAGGGTTTTATAAATGTCTGAAGCGATTTCACGAATGTACTGTAACTGTATCTATTTATTTATTATTATTTAATTGCAATGGAGCACAGGCTCCGGTGGCAATTTACCTACACACCCATCTTCCCCCTATCTTCACCCACCTACATTTGCCCTCTACAAATCTTTAAATTCTTTCAAAGTTTTCAGTAAATTATTCATCATTTCTCTTGGTAACTCATTCCAATCCCTGACACCCTTACCTAAAAAAGAGAATCTTCCCACATCCTTGTGCCTGAAAACGAGTGCCAGCTTGTGGTCATGGTCATCTTTTCCCTTCCATGCACTACTTTTCATACCTATTGCAATATCTTTCCATGCCTCATCGCCAGTTTACGCCCTGTACACTCCCATGACCCTCCTCATCCTCCTCCTGTCTTGCAATGAATCCCATTCCAGCTCCTTTATCATATCCGTCACTGATTGCATTCTGCGATAATTTCCAGAAACAAATCTAGCAGCCCTTCTTTGCACCCTCTCCAACTCCTGTATTTGATACGTAAAATGAGGGTCCCATACTACACTACCATATTCGAGCAATGGTCTCACCAAAGTTTTGTAACCCAATTCCTTTATTTCTCTCGTACATCCCCTCATCATTCTCTCCAACAAGTGCAGAACTTTGAAACTTTTTCCTACCACCTGTCCAATGTGTCCTGCCCAGTTAAGCTTGTTATCAAAAGTAATGACAAGATATTTACATTTCAAGTCTTCAGCAAGCAATTCTTTCCCCACCTTATATTCATAATTAACCTTTTGTTTTTTATTGGTGTATCTAATAAGCTGACTCTTCTTTGCATTTATCTTCATTGCATGTTTACCAACCCAATTAGATATCCTGTCCAGATCACCCTGCAACTGTTTACAATCCTCTATAGTTTTGATTCTTTTATACAGCATTATATCATCTGCAAACAATCTATTTCAGATACGGGTCTCTCATTGAAATGAATTATAATTTATTTAAAAAGCTACTGAACGAAAGTTTTGGATTTTTTTTTTAATTTTATTAAAAGTACTAGCGGCTATATTTGGCTAGGCAACCAGGCAGAAACGTATTCTCCTATGAATAATCATACTTAAAAATTGAATTTCAATCAAATAAGAGACGAAGGTAGAAATCTTCAGCCGGATCTTGGACTATTATTTAAAATTGCTGATTTATATATTTTTTTTGAAAATCTTAAACGCCATATAGAAAGTTGCAATTATCCATCAAAATTTAGCAGGCTTCATATCAATAGTCTCGGAAAAATACAGAGGAAAACAATATTTTTTGTGGTTACTCTGCAAAACGTTCCACAAATCGTTGAATTAAGGAAAGTCCAACCGTTATGATATTTCGTACGTTGCCGACTTTCCTTTATTACCTATGGTAGTTACCTGAATTAAATACATTCTTCATCCCCCTCTAAATTCCCTATAGTTATTTTTATCGTCCCTCCACAGTGATCTTTCTAAATTTTAGGTTGTAGTCGTGCGAAGATCCAAAATTATTCTATGTTAAAGGCTTCAAAAGTTATTTAGGCGAGACAGAAGAACAAACGACAAAACTATTTGGGTTCCATTTTTAACTCTCAAAGTAAGGAACCACAAAAAATGTTACAGAACAATAAGAAGGGAATTAAACGCATGACTGTTACTTTTCTTTCTGTATTTGTCTAGTGGCTCCTATTTTAATGGATTCGTCTGTAATTGTTAATCAGAATTAAGTTAGGTTTGCAGCTTGATATTAAGGTTAACTCCCGGAAACACAATTGGCAACATATCATATTAATGATCGAAATCAGTTCTACCACGAAATGTTGGCTTCGAGGTCTGTGGTTCGAAAGACTCATTAATAATTCGACCGAACTACGGTTCTAAATTAATGAGTTGTTCGAATTTAGCGCGTAGTAATAAATTCGATTGTCATTTCCACACAACTAACAAAAAGCAATAACTTGTTTCAGTGGTTGAAATAGATCCAGGCGTACAGTATTATTATTAAATTTCTCACAAAAATATGAAACTGTCAGAAATTACTGAAAGGTTTGAGATTTCTGGGGGTGGGAGATTTCAGCACGTCGACGTCGAGGTCATTAGAGCTAGGATAGAGCTGAAGGACGGGAGGGAATTCGACCATGTCCTTTTGAAGAAACCATACTGGCATACGCCAGGAGTAATTTTGTAAAACCAGAAAAAATCTGAAGCTGGATGCCATGACGGGGATTCAAACCCTCGTCATTCCGAATTCGAGGCATGACCATTAAGCCAATTCTATTCCAGTCTCGGGCATGATTAGTTTTAAAATGTTGTGTTTGACCTGTTTTTTCTGTACTTACAAGCTACACCTTTCACCTCTAAACCTCACTCTAAACCGCACCAAAACATGTTTAGCTCCTAAACAAAATAGTGGTGTGTGTCATTGCCATTCAGAATTCCGCACTTGTCTGCTAGCGCCATTAGTTGTACATCTGTTTTCAAGAGAGGAAAGGCACTTTTGGTCCATAAATTTCAAAGAGACTTGAAACAACCTGTCCACGTAACATACATGTGGAGGCAAGCAAAAGTGTAAAAATAACTAAAGAACACATGAAACGTTTTCTAACTTCAGTACTTGGCGAACATGAAACAAATGAAAATACCCTATTTTAGTGTGATTTTATGGCTAGGTCATACAGATCGTACCCTTCTAGATGCAACTTTTCCAAACAAAAATGTTATGCTGAAGAAATTCGCACAGAAAACAACAAAATATTGCCAACCCCTTGATGTTTACTTCTTTCGGCAATGTAAGCCCTATATCAGAAGGAACACTGATTTCGTAAGACTACAATGTGCCAAAACACAAGTGAAGATATATAGTCGTTATTTCAACATGAAACTTCCCTCTGTGATTTACAATCAATTTGCTGCACCTAGGTATAAGCCTATGTTGCAATGTGCTTGACGAAAGCCAGGTTATGACACTGATATACCAACATCATCATTCGGAAATGTAATTAGGGTGGCTTTTGATATTGGAGGGCGTAAATCCGAAAGTGATTAGGAATATGATAAAGTGACTTTAGTGAGGTGTGCACATTGTTCTCTTCCACTTTGTTTTAACCACTTCATCGAAATCCTGCATCTACACTTTGAGGAGTAATATAAGCACTATCAGGTGTGTGGTACTGCTGTATATGCGTGTTTTGCGCTATATTAACTACTTTAAGGAGAGAGTTTTTGGCACTGTTGATTGAAAATGTAATGATACACTGACGTCATTGAATTACGTATAATTTCCTTCATATGGTATTGACATCTTGTTATTTTGTTTCTGTCTAATACAATATTAATTGAGGTAGAATGCAACGTTTTGCATGGAAATGACACACACCACTATTTTGTTTATGATCGCTTGTAAGGCCTCGTATCGACTTGAGCACGCTCAGGCGAATGAGCCGCTCAGTGAAGCGAGCGGCTCAAGTGTGGACGCCTGAGCACGCTCGCAACGAACGACAGCGAGCGCGCTCGGGGCGAGCCGATCGGTTGTCGGTATTTTGGAATGCTCAAAGGCGAGCCAGTGTTTGTTCGGCGCTCAGTGTGGACGGTATTTGGCGGTTTCTACAATGAGCGCGAGCACGTGGGACAATGAAACTTGCTTAACTCTAATTGATGCATATGAATCAAAGAGGGTGTTATGGGATAGTTCCAGTATTATAATCGAACTATAAAATAAGGTGCATGGCGTGAAATTAGCGAGATATTAAACTTTAGTATTGATGATGTAAAGAAAAAAATATCAAGCCAGCTAGGGTCATTCAGGCGAGAACGATCAAAACAGAAGATAACTTCTATAACGGGAAGTGGTAAGTCTTTTTTAATAGTATTTCTCACAGCTGAACGGATTTTGATTGAATTTGGTGTTACGAAATTCAGGTCCTAAGTGACTAAAATCATATTGATCTTATGCCAGGCAATATAGGCCCTAATTGTTTTACCAATTTTTATTAAAAACTTGAAATCACTGCCATAATTTTAAAAAAATTACCTTAAAATCTATATTTGTAAACACAAATTAAAAATAGGTACCAGCCTTCATATAATTTTGGAGTGACTCAATAGTGCCATCACAGACTACCCGTACTAAACTGATGATGCTTTGTTTATATACTTTGAACATATACTGTAGACTTGTGTAGGGACTTCCTGAGGTTAGGAATCTTAAAGTTATTATAAATTTTATCTTCTGGTGGGATCGCCTCACGCATAGGCGTATCGTGAATTTTAAGATGAGGTCCAACTAATGACAACAAATGTTCGAAATCGATCTCGTAAAGTTTTGAAATAGCTCATTGTCTTCTTCTAAATTAAATTCGCGAATTAAATTATTAAGATAATTTCTTCACTGACGATGACTTTCTCTAATCCATCAACTTGGTAATTTTCTTCTCTGTTTTGACATCGTGTGGATAATAATAAAGGCCGCAGCTACGCGTGACGACACGTCAATAGCCGAGGGTATTAAACACGAACCAACTCAATTGCAGCAATTTTTTGTCAACTGAAATAAGTACGCAGGAATCACACCGTCTTACGGAACAATTAAAAAACACTTTTGGACACGTTAAACATTCGGATGACACAAACTCGTTATAATTTAGAGCACAAAACCAAATGTAATTTACATTAGAATTTATATGTAAATAGCATCACAAAAAATTTACATTAAAAACTAAAAGTACAAAATATTTACACCAGAAAACCTGTTTGTACGCAATATTTGAAGTGAAAATATGATAATCAGTAAACTTCGCCAACAGAAACGAAAATATCCGAAAATCTCCTTACTCTAGAAGACACACTCAGTTTACCAAAAACTCTGTCATATATGGTGTCGCTATCTAGCCGTAAAGTGATCACTCCTTATCGACACCAGCGAAGCCTGGTAGGTAGACTCCGAACTATCGCATACCCGTGACTATATTGCTCATAATATTGTGGTTCACAGACTGTATTTCGAAAAATTCCTCTCTTAATTAATGATACCTTATTTATCGAGCTTGATTAAGAAGAAATGAAAAAGACGGTCGGAAAAAAACACCTGTTTGAAATTAATTAAATTTTTTTAAATATATACATATAGGCCCTACATTCTTTTTTTTTATTTGCTTATGGCATTTGGCCGTGTCTACGTCGAGGTCGTTAGAGTCGAAGATGGATTGCGGACAAGGAAGGGGAACGAATTCTGCCATCGCCTTTTCAAGGTAGCATCCCGGCATTTGCCTGGGGGGATTTGGGGAAACCATGGTAAACCCAAATCTGGATGCCCGGACGGGGATTCGAACCGGCGTCCTCTTGACTGCGAGGCCAGAGCGTTACCGCTCACCCACCACACTCAGTTAAAGATACGATAATTCAAAAATTACAGCCTAACGCCAATTTTAAACACTCTAGTTTCCAATGGTTTCCCGTAATCGCTCAAGCCGAATCGCTGCATGAGTCCTTCAAAAGGCCATAGACGAACTGCATCACATTTCTTGTCCCCAGTCCTTTCCCGCCTCCAATGATTTGGACAAGGCGCAATCCCTTTTTTAGAAAATAAATTTGCAGTCACTGGTGATTGACGACAGAAGTAAAAACTTAAAACTTTTAATATCATATGCCCAACACGTCATAATTATAGCTGCAGATGCTCTCAATAATATTATTTCCGTGTGGTCGTAATGACCTGCTGACAGGGTTCCTATTGGCTCCGCGTTGCGCCCCTATCTTAGCCGTCTTAACCTAACCCGGTAGTGCTACCAGGTACAGGGGACCTACAGATATAATAAATAATAATAATTCCGTGTGGCCGTAATGACCTGGTGACAGGGTTCCTATTGGCTCCGCGTTGCGCCCCTATCTTAGCCGCCTTAACCTAACCCGGTAGTGCCGCCAGGTACAGGGGACCTACAGATATAATAAATAATAATAATTTTGTGTGGTCGTAATGACGCGGTGACAGGGTTTCTATTGGCTGCGCATTCCGCCCCTGTCTTAGCCACCTTAACCTAACCCGGTAGGGCTGCCAGGTACAGGGGACCTACAGATATAATAAATAATAATAATTCCGTGTGGTCGTAATGACCTGGTGACAGGGTTCCTATTGGCTGCGCATTCCGCCCCTGTCTTAGCCACCTTAACCTAACCCGGTAGTGCTGCCAGGTACAGGGGACCTACAGATATAATAAATAATAATAATTCCGTGTGGTCGTAATGACCTGGTGACAGGGTTCCTATTGGCTGCGCATTCCGCCCCTGTCTTAGCCACCTTAACCTAACCCGGTAGTGCTACCAGGTACAGGGGACCTACAGATATAATAAATAATAATAATTCCGTGTGGCCGTAATGACCTGGTGACAGGGTTCCTATTGGCTCCGCGTTGCGCCCCTATCTTAGCCGCCTTAACCTAACCCGGTAGTGCTGCCAGGTACAGGGGACCTACAGATATAATAAATAATAATAATTCCGTGTGGTCGTAATGACCTGGTGACAGGGTTCCTATTGGCTGCGCATTCCGCCCCTGTCTTAGCCACCTTAACCTAACCCGGTAGTGCTGCCAGGTACAGGGGACCTACAGATATAATAAATAATAATAATTTTGTGTGGTCGTAATGACGCGGTGACAGGGTTTCTATTGGCTGCGCATTCCGCCCCTGTCTTAGCCACCTTAACCTAACCCGGTAGTGCTGCCAGGTACAGGGGACCTACAGATATACTAAATAATAATAATTCCGTGTGGCCGTAATGACCTGGTGACAGGGTTTCTATTGGCTCCGCGTTGCGCCCCTATCTTAGCCGCCTTAACCTAACCCGGTAGTGCTACCAGGTACAGGGGACCTACAGATATACTAAATAATAATAATTCCGTGTGGTCGTAATGACCTGGTGACAGGGTTCCTATTGGCTCCGCGTTGCGCCCCTATCTTAGCCGCCTTAACCTAACCCGGTAGTGCTACCAGGTACAGGGGACCTACAGATATACTAAATAATAATAATTCCGTGTGGTCGTAATGACCTGGTGACAGGGTTCCTATTGGCTCCGCGTTGCGCCCCTATCTTAGCCGCCTTAACCTAACCCGGTAGTGCTGCCAGGTACAGGGGACCTACAGATATAATAAATAATAATAATTTTGTGTGGTCGTAATGACGCGGTGACAGGGTTTCTATTGGCTGCGCATTCCGCCCCTGTCTTAGCCACCTTAACCTAACCCGGTAGTGCTGCCAGGTACAGGGGACCTACAGATATAATAAATAATAATAATTCCGTGTGGTGGTAATGACCTGGTGACAGGGTTCCTATTGGCTGCGCATTCCGCCCCTATCTTAGCCGCCTTAACCTAACCCGGTAGTGCTACCAGGTACAGGGGACCTACAGATATACTAAATAATAATAATTCCGTGTGGTCGTAATGACCTGCTGACAGGGTTCCTATTGGCTCCGCGTTGCGCCCCTATCTTAGCCGCCTTAACCTAACCCGGTAGTGCTGCCAGGTACAGGGGACCTACAGATATAATAAATAATAATAATTCCGTGTGGTGGTAATGACCTGGTGACAGGGTTCCTATTGGCTGCGCATTCCGCCCCTATCTTAGCCGCCTTAACCTAACCCGGTAGTGCTACCAGGTACAGGGGACCTACAGATATACTAAATAATAATAATTCCGTGTGGTCGTAATGACCTGGTGACAGGGTTCCTATTGGCTCCGCGTTGCGCCCCTATCTTAGCCGCCTTAACCTAACCCGGTAGTGCTGCCAGGTACAGGGGACCTACAGATATAATAAATAATAATAATTTTGTGTGGTCGTAATGACGCGGTGACAGGGTTTCTATTGGCTGCGCATTCCGCCCCTGTCTTAGCCACCTTAACCTAACCCGGTAGTGCTGCCAGGTACAGGGGACCTACAGATATAATAAATAATAATAATTCCGTGTGGTGGTAATGACCTGGTGACAGGGTTCCTATTGGCTGCGCATTCCGCCCCTATCTTAGCCGCCTTAACCTAACCCGGTAGTGCTACCAGGTACAGGGGACCTACAGATATACTAAATAATAATAATTCCGTGTGGTCGTAATGACCTGGTGACAGGGTTCCTATTGGCTCCGCGTTGCGCCCCTATCTTAGCCGCCTTAACCTAACCCGGTAGTGCTGCCAGGTACAGGGGACCTACAGATATAATAAATAATAATAATTCCGTGTGGTGGTAATGACCTGGTGACAGGGTTCCTATTGCTGCGCATTCCGCCCTATCTTAGCCGCCTTAACCTAACCCGGTAGTGCTACAGGTACAGGGGACCTACAGATATACTAAATAATAATAATTCCGTGTGGTCGTAATGACCTGCTGACAGGGTTCCTATTGGCTCCGCGTTGCGCCCCTATCTTAGCCGCCTTAACCTAACCCGGTAGTGCTGCAGGTACAGGGGACCTACAGATATAATAAATAATAATAATTCCGTGTGGTGGTAATGACCTGGTGACAGGGTTCCTATTGGCTGCGCATTCCGCCCCTATCTTAGCCGCCTTAACCTAACCCGGTAGTGCTACCAGGTACAGGGGACCTACAGATATACTAAATAATAATAATTCCGTGTGGTCGTAATGACCTGGTGACAGGGTTTCCTATTGGCTC